>SJYT01068627.1:70290-87301 GCA_006410635.1 Cephalophus harveyi | reverse complement strand
GATGTGTATAAGAGACAGCTGAATAGAGGTAAAAAACCTAAAATATTTTGGCTGAATTTTTATGTATTTAAATATGGGTAAAATTAGAATACAGAATATATTCCACTTAGCACAGTACTATGCTATTTTTGTTAACTCAGAATTATAGACTATTTCCACAATTAAAAAAAAAAAAAAACATGTAGAAAGAATGATGACTGGATAAAGAAGTTGTGGTACATATACATAATGTAATATTACTCAGCCATAAAAAAGAATGCGTCTGAGTCAGTTCTGATGAGGTAGATGAACCTAGAACCTATTATACAGAGTGAAGTGAGTCAGAAAGAGAAAGATATATATCGTATTCTAATGCACATATATGGAATCTAGAAAAACGGTACTGAAAAATTTATTCACAGGGCAGCAATGGAGAAACAGACATAGAGAATAAACTTATGGACATGGTGAGAGGGGAGGAGAGGGTGAGATGCATATAAAGAGTAACATAGAAACTTACATTACCATATGTAAAATAGATAGACAATGGAAAATTGCTGTATAGCTCAAGAAACTCAAACAGGGACTCTGTATCAACTTAGAGGGGTTGGATAGGGAGGGATATGGAAGGAAGGTTCAAAAGGGAGGGGATATATATATACCTATGGCTGATTCATGTTGAGGTTTGACAGATAACAACAAAATTCTGTAAAGCAATTATCCTTCAATTTAAAAAAAAATTAAAAAGAAAAAAAAAACACATGGAAAGAATAAATTGAAAGTGATAATAAGATTGCTCTGGGCCTTGACAATGGAGTAGAAAGACCCTGAGCTCATCTCATTCTATGGGTACATCAAGTTTATAACTGTTTAGAGACCAACTATTGGTGAGAAAGTCTGGAAGGTTAGCATAAAAGATCTCCTATGACTAAAGATATAAAGAAGGAATCAAACAAGATGGTAGAATGGGCAGAAATGTGGTATAGTCATAACCCTGAGTGGGCAACCCACAAATAGGATAATAATTGCAACTGCAGAGGTTCACTCCAAGCAGCAATGGCTTCAATCCTCCTATCAGGCTCCTGAGCCCCTGGTTCCTGCACCAAGATGACAAGGCCCTAGAGTGTTTTGCTTTGAGGCCACTTGGGTTTGCTTCTGGGAGAGCCAGAGGATTGTGGGAAATAGATTGCACTTTCAAAAGGTGTACACAGAATCTCACATACCCCAGGACCCAGGGAAGAGGCAGTAATTTGAAAGGAGCCAGGGTTAGACCTACCAGCTGATATTAGAGAATCTCACAGGGAAGCAGGAGGCAGCAGCTGGAGTTCACCCTGGAAACAGGGATGCTGGAAGCTTCCATTTTGGGGGGTTCATTCTACCTTCATTCATAAGGTAGAGTGAACCCTGGGGTTGGCAAGAACTATTTTGGAATCCTCCCTCTAGCCAGCTTTCACTGGGACCTAGCCATATCAACCAACATGACTACACTAAAAATGAGACACCTCAAGCCAACCAACTAGATTGGTGGAGATACAGGTTTCCTCACCAGAAAGCTAGCTGCTTTAAGATCGCTGAGCCCACACTACCCTAAGACTTGGCTTCTGAGCACCAGAAGCCCCAGGTCCAGGCCCCAAACACTAGTGTACTGGCACTAACTCTGCAAAAGGCAGGGCCCTAAAGTCAGAGACCCTGGAATCCAGTCCTGCCCACTAGAGGACTACTGCTAGCCCTAGGACAAAACTCACCTAACAGTGTGTAGGCATCAACCTCAGGAACCTCTGAGCCCTGGGAGCACCCATCAATAAGCTAACATACTAACTCTGGGACCTTCAAAACCCTGCAGGCAGAGACCCTGGAAATCAGATCTACCTGCCAATGAGCCAGAATTGGCCAACTGGCCTGCCAATTGGCCCTGATATCTTTCGAGTCTCCACTCTACCCAATGGGCTTACATAAGCTTTAAGGATGGCTATTCTAATCAGTTTTATTTGACATAGTATTGGACATTCTAGACACAGTAAGTCAGAAAAAAAAAATGAACAAAATAAAATTAATCCCGATTAGAAACAAATAACCAGGGGATCTTCCCGACCCAGGGATTGAACCCGGGTCTCCCACATTGGAGGCAGACGCTTTAACCTCTGAGCCACCAGGGAAGTCAGACCAGAAACAAATAAATAAAACTGTCACTGTTTGTAGAAGACATACTATACACAGAAAAATCCTCAAGATGCTACCAAAAAACTACTGGAACTCATCAATAATTTGGTAAAGTTGTAGGATACAAAATTAATATACAGAAAAACTCTGCATTTTTGTACACTGACAACAAACAATCAGAGAACCTAAGAATATTCAACTAATAATATTTCAACAATAATAAAATACCTGGGAATAAATCTAACTAAGAAGACAAAAGACCTGCACTTAGAAAACTAAGACATTGATGAAAGAAAGTGATGATGACACAAACAGAAAGATAAACTGTGCTCGTGGACTGGAAGAATTAATATTGTTAAAATGACTGTAATACACAGATAATCTACAAATTCAGTGGAATCCATATCAAAATACCAGTGACAGAACTGGTATTTTCACAGAACTAAAATAATCCTAAAATTTGCATCGAAATTCAGAAGAGTCCAAATAGCTAAAAAATCTTGAGAAAAAGGAACAAAGCTAGAGGTATCATGCTACTTTATTTCAAAACTACATTCATCAGATAACATTGCAGTTGCACAAAAACAGACATGTCATTGGAACAGTACAGGAACCCAGAAATAAATGAACAATTATATGGGCAATTAATCTGTGACAGAGGAGGCAAGAAAATACAATGGGAGAAAAACAGACTCTTTAGTAAATGGTGTTGGGAAAACTGGACAGCTACATGCAGAAGAATCAAACTTAACTACTCTTTTGTATAATAAACAAAAATAAATTCAAAGCAGATTAAAGCCTCAAAAGTAAAAACCTGAAATCATAAACTTCTAGAAGCAAACACACGCAGTATCCTCTATGACATCAGTCTGTAATATTTTAAAAGATATGTCCTCATAGGCAAGGAAAAAAGTAAAAAATAAACAAATGGGACTATATCAAGTTAAAAAGTTTTTTCACAGTGAAGGAAACTATCAACAAAATAAAGGCTAATTACTGAATGAAGGTGAAGGTGAAGGTGAAGTCGCTCAGTCGTATCCGACTCTTTGCGACCCCGTGGACTGCAACCTATTAGGCTTCTCCGTCCATGGGATTCTCCAGGCAAGAATACTGGAGTGGATTACTGAATAGGAGAATATATTTTCAAACAATATTTCCAATAAGGGGCTAATATATAAAATATCCAAAGAAACCATGCACTCAATATCAAAAAAAAAAAAAAAAAGACAGAAACAGAAACAGACACTTTTACAAGGAAGACATAGAGATCATCAACAGACACCTGCTTATAAATCATTAATAATCAAGGAAATGAAAATAAAAACCACCATGAGATATCCTTTCACACCTGAAAATATGGCTATTATTCAAAACACAATAAATAATAAGCACTGGATCTATGTGGTGAAAGAGAACCCTCAGGCACTGATGGTAAGAATGTAAATTGGTACAGCCACTTTGGACACTCCTCAAAGAGTTAAAAATAGAACTACCACATGATCCAGCAATTTCACTCCTGAGTATTTAAGCAAAGAAAAGCAGTATTAATTAGAGAAGATACATTCACCCTTATGTTCATTGTAACTTTATATAAAATAGCCAAGATATGGAAGCTAACAAAGTGCCCATCAATATAAGAGTGAATTAATATTATATGTATCTAAAAGAAATATATAAGAAATATATAAATTTATATAAGAAAAATAAATGCAAAAAGGCAAAATAGTTGTCTAAGGAGGCCTTACAAATAACTGAGCAAAGAAAAGAAGCAAAAGGCAAAGGAGAAAAGGAAATATACACTCATCTGAGTGCAGAGTTTCAGAGTATAGCAAGGAAAGACAAGAAAGCCTTGTTAAGTGAACAATGCAAAGAAATAGAGGAAAAAATTAGAATAGGAAAAACAATATTTCTTCAAGAAAATTAGAAATAACAAGGGAAAATTTTATGCAAAGATAGGTAAAATAAAGGACAGAAACAGTATGGACTTAACAGAAGGAGAAAATATGAAGAAGAGGTGGCAAGAATACATAGAACTATACAAAAAATATCTTAATGACCTGAATAACCATGAGTGTGTGATCACTCACCTAGAGCCTGACATCTTGGAGTGTGAAGTCAACATCACTATAAAGAAAGCTAGTGGATTTGATTGAATGCCAGTCAAGTTATTTAAAATCCTGAAAAATGATGCTGTTAAAGTGTTACACTTAATATGTCAGCAAATTTGGAAAACTTATCAGTGGCCACAGGACTGTAAAAAGTCAGTTTTCATTCCAATCCCAAAGATGGCCAATGCCCAAAATGTTCAAACTACTGCACAATTGCACTCATTTCACATGCAAGGAAAGTAATGCTCAAAATTCTTCAAGCTAGCCTTCAACAGTAGGTGAACCAATAACTTCCATATGTACAAGTTGGATTTAGAAAAGGCAGGAGAATCAGAGATCAAATTGCCAACATCTATTGCAGCACGGGAAAACCAAGGGAATCCAGAAGAGCATTTACTTCTGCTTGATTGACTACTCTAAAGTCTCTGACTTTGTAAATCACAATACACTGTGGAAAAATTTTAAAGGGATAGAAATAGCAGAATACCTTACCTGACTCCTGGGGACCCTGTGAGCAGGTCAAGAAGCAACAGTTAGAAATGGCCATGGAAGAATGGACTGATTCAAAATCGAGTATATCGAGGCTGTATATTGTCACCCTACTTATTTGACTTTTTCGCAGAGTACCTCATGTGAGATACCGAGCTGGATGAAGCACAAGCTGGAATCAAGATTGCCAGGGGAAATATCAATAACCTCGGATATGCAGATGACATCACCTTTGTGGCAGAAAGGAAAAAGGAATTAAAGAGCCTTTTGATGAGGGTGAAAGAGGGAGAGTGAAAAAGCTAGCTTAAAACTCAACATTCAAAAAACAAAGATCATGTCATCCAGTCCCATCAGTTCATGGCAAATAGATGGGGAAACAATGGAAACACTGACATTTTATTTTCTTGTGCTCCAAAATCAATGTGGACAGTAACTGCAGCCATGAAATTAAAAGACGCTTGCTCCTTGTAAGAAAATCTATGACCAATTTCAAAAGCATATTAAAAAGCAGAGATGTTATTTTGCTGACAAAGGTTCATCTAGTCAAAACTATGGTGTTTCCAGTAGGCATGTATGGACATGAGAGCTAAAAAAGCCTGAAAGTTGAAGAATAAATGCCTCAAGCTGTGTTGTTGGAAAAGACTCTTGAGAGTCCTTTGGACAGCAAGGAGATCAAACCAATTAATTCTAAATGAAATAAACCCTGAATATTCACTAGAAGTGAATTACCAATGGGTGATTACCAAAGGAGCACAAAGAAACTCTTGCGTTATGGAGGAGAGTTAAATATATGGATTATGTTCACTTACACACAGTTGTATACACTGAACATCCTTTCAAATTGTACTGTTTAAATGCATAGATTATATACATATATATATAGTCTATGGGCTTCTGAAGGCAAGCATACTGAATGGTTTGCCATTCCCTTTACCAGTGGACCATCTTTTCTCAGAACTCTCCACTATGAACCTTCCATTGTTGGTGGCTCATAGTTTCATTGAGTCAGAAAAGGCTGTGGTCCATGAAATCAGATGGTTAGGTTTCTGTGATTGTGATTTTCAGTGTGTCTGTGCTCTGATGGAGAAGGATAAGAGGCTTATGAATGAAGAGATAGAGACAAAGCAAAAACAACACCCAGCTGTGCATGTGACTGGTGATGGAAGTAAAGACTGAAGCTGTAAAGAGCAATATTGCACAGGAACCTGGAATATTAGGTCCATGAATCAAGGCAAATTGGAAGTAGTCAAACAGGAGATGGAAAGAGTGACGTTGACATTTTAGGAATCAGGGAACTAAAATGGAATGGAATGGATGAATTTAACTCAGATGACCATTATATCTACTACTGTGAGCAAGAACCCCTTAGAAGAAATGGAGTAGCCATCATAGTCAAAAAAGAGTCTGAAATGCTGTACTTGGGTGCAATCTCAAAAAGACAGAAAGACCTCTGTTTCCAAGGCAAATCATCAACACCACAGTAATACATGTCTATGCCCCAATCCTTAATGCTGAAGAAGCTGAAATTGAATACTTCAATGAAGACGTACAAGACCTTCTAGTTCAGTTCAGTTCAGTCACTCAGTTGTGTCTGACTATTCGCAAACCCATGAAGCACAGCATGACTGGCCTCCCTGTCCATTACCAACTCCCAGAGTTTACTCAAACTCATCTCCATGGAGTGTGTGATGCTATCCAACCATCTCATCCTCTGTCATCCCCTTCTTGTCCTGCCTTCAATCTTTCCCAGAATCTGGGTCTTTTCAAATGAGTCAGCTCTTCTCATCAGGTGGCCAAAGTATTGGAGTTTCAGCTTCAACATCAGTCCTTCCAATGAACACTCAGGTCTGATCTCCTTTCGGATGGACTGGTTGGATCTCCTTACATTCCAAGGCACTCTCAAGAGTCTTCTCCAACACCACAGTTCAAAAGCAGAAATTCTTCAGCTTTTTTTATAGTTCAACTCCGACATCCATATATGACTACTAGAAAAACCATAGCCTCGACTAGATGGACTTTTGCTGGCAAAGTAATGTCTCCTTTTTTATATGCTGTTTAGGTTGGTCATAACTTTCCTTCCAAGGAGTAAGCAGCTTTTAATTTCATGGCTGCATTCACCATCTGCAGTGATTTTGAAGCCCCAAAAAATAAAGTCAGCCACTGTTTCCACTATATCCCCATCTACTTGCCATGAAGTGATGGGACTGGATGGCATTATCTTAATTTTCTGAATGTTGAGTTTTAAGCCAACTTTTTCACTCTTCTCTTTCATTTTCATCAAGAGGCTTCTTAGTTCCTCTTCAATTTCTGCCATAAGGGTGGTGTCATCTGCATATATGAGGTTATTGATATTTCTCCCAGAAATCTTGATTCCAGCTTGTGCTTCATCCAGCATAGCATTTCCATGATGTACTCTGCATATAAGTTAAATAAGCAGGGTGACAATATACAGCCTTGACATACTTCTTTTCTTTTTTGGAAAAGGAATTCAGTCTGTTGTTCCATGTCCAGTTCTAACTGTTGCTTCCTCACCTGCATACAGATTTCTCAAGAGGCAGGTCAGTTGGTCTGGTGTTCCATCTCTTTCAGAAGATTTTCTAGAACTAACACCAATAAAAGATGTCATTTTCATTATAGGGGATTGGGATACAAAAGTAGGAAGTCAAGAAATACCTGGAGTAACAGGCAAATTTGGCCTTAGAGTAAAGAATGAAGCAGGGCAAAGTCTAACAGAGTTTTGACAAGAGAAAACACTGGTAATAACAAATGCCCTCTTCCCACAATGCAAGAGAAAACTCTGCTTGTGGAAATCACCAGATGGTAAATTCTGAAATAGGATTGATTATATTCTTTGCAGCCAAAGATGGAGAAGCTCTATACAGTCAGCAAAACAAGATTAGGAGCTGAATTGGCTCAGATCATAAACTCTTTATTGCCAAATTTAGATGTAAATTGAAGAAAGTGGGGAAAACCACTAGACCATTCAGGTATGGAAAGTGAAAGTGAAGTCGTGTCTGACTCTTTGCGACTCCATGGACTGACCTACCAGCGTCCTATTTCCATGGGATTTTCCAGCCAATAGTACTGGTGAGGTGAAGCCGCTCAGTCGTGTCCGACTCTTTGCGACCCCGTGGACTGTAACCTACTATGATTCTCCGTCTGTGGGATTCTCCAGGCAAGAATACTGGAGTGGATTGACATTTCCTTCTCCAGGGGATCTTCCCGACCCAGGGATTTAACCCGGGTCTCCCGCACTGGAGGCAGATGCTTTAACCTCTGAGCCACCAGGGAAGCCCCAAGAGTGAATTGCTATTTCCTTCTCCAAGGGATCTTCCCGACCCAGGGATCGAATCCAGGTCTCTCACATTGTAAACAGACACTTTACTGTCTGAGCCACCAGGGAAGTCCCCTACAATTATACAATGGAAGTGAGAAATATATTTAAGGGACTAGATCGGACAGAGTGCCTGATGAACTATGGATGGAGGTTCATGTCACTGTACAAGAGACAGACATCAAGACCATCCCCAAGAAAAAGAAAGGCAAAATGGTTGTCTGAGGAGGCCTAACAAATAGCTACAGAAAGAAGAGAAGTGAAAGGTGAAGGAAAAATGGAAAGATATACCCATTTGAATACAGAGTTCCAAAGAATAGCAAGGAGAGATAAAAAAAAGCCTTCCTCAGTGAACAATGCAAAGAAATAGAGGAAAACAATAGGATGCAAAATACTAAAGATCTCTTCATGAAAATTAGAGATACCAAGGGCAATTTTCATTTAAAGATAGGCAAAATAAAGGACAGAAATTGTATGGACCTAACAGAAGCAGAAGATATTAAAACGAAGTGGCAAAAATACACAGAATAACTATACAAAAAAGATCTTCATGACCCAGATAATCATGAAGGAGTGATCACTCACCTAGAGCCAGACAGCCTGGAATATGAAGTCAAGTTGGCCTTACAAAGCATTACTTCGAAAAAAGCTGGTGAAGGGCATGGAATTCCAGTTGAGCTATTTCAAATCCTAAAAAAATGATGGTGTGAAAATGCTGTACTCAATATGCCAGAAAATTTGGAAAATGTAACAGTGGCCACAGGACTAGCAAATGTCAGTTTTCATTCCAATCCCAAAGAATGCTCAAGCTACTGCACTATTGCACTCATGTCACACACTAGTAAAGTAATGCACAAAATTCTCCAAGTCAGGCTTCAACATTATGTGAACTGTGAACATTCAAATACTCAAGCTGGATTTAGAAAAAGCAGAGGAACCAGAGAACAAATTGCCAACATCCGTTGGATCATTAAAAATGCAAGAGAGTTCCAGAAAATCATCTACATCTTCTTCATTGATTATTCCAAATTCTTTGCCTATGCAGATCACAACAAACTGTGGAAAATTCTGAAAGAAATGGAATATCAGATCACCTGACCTGCATCCTGAAAAATGTGTATTCAGGTTAGGAAGTAACAGTTAGAACTGGACATGGAACAACAGACTGGTTCCAAATCAGGAAAGGTGTCAGGGCTGTATACTGTCACCCTGCTTATTTGAGCTATATACAGAGTACATCATGTGAAATGCTGGGCTGGATGAGGTAAGGTTGGAATCAAGATTGCTGGGAGAAATATTAATGACCTCAGACATGCAGATGACAGCTACCTCATGGCAGAAAGTAAAGAAGAACTAAAGAGGTTCTTGATGAAAATTAAAAAGGAGAGTGAAAAAATTGGCTTAAAACTCAACAAGCAGAAAACCAAAATCATGGTATCTGGCCCCATCACTTCATGGCAAGCAGATGGGGAAACACTGGAAACAGTGAGAGACTTTATTTCTTGGGGCTTCAAAATCTCTGCAAATGGTAACTGCAGCTATGAAATTAAAATACATTTACTCCTTGGAAGGAAAGTTATGGCCAACCTAAATATCATATTAAAAAGCAGAGGCATTACTTTGCCAACAAAGGTTCATCTAGTCAAAGCTATGGTTTTTCCAGTAGTTATGTATGTGAGAGTTGAACTATAAAGAAATCTGAGTGCTGAACAACTGATGCTTTTGAACTGTGGTGTTGGAGAAGACTCTTGAGAGTCCCTTGGACTACAAGAAGATCCAACCAGTCCATCCTGAAGGAAATCAATCCTGAATATTCATTGGAAGGACTGATGCTGAAGCTGAAACTTTGGCCACCTGATGAGAAGAGCTGATACATTTGAAAAGACCCTGATGCTGGAAAAGATTGAAGGCAGAAGGAGAAGGGGACGACAGAGTATGAGATGATTAGATGGCATCACCGACTTAGTGGACATGAGTTTGAGTAAACTCCAGGAGTTGATGATGGACAGGGAGTCCTGGTGTGCTGCAATCCATGGGCTTATACAGAGTCGGACATGACTAAGCACCTGAACAGAACTATATATATATAGTTGCTCAGTCGTGTCCGACTCTTTGCGACCCCATGGACTGTAGACTACCAGGTTTCTCTGTCCATGAAATTTTCCAGGCAAGAATACTGGAGTGAGTTGCCATTTCCTTCTCCAGGAGATCTTCCTGAGCCAGGGATTGAACCCGGGTCTCCTTCATTGTAGGCAGACGTTTTACCCTCTGAGCCACGAGGGAAGTCCATATTTATACATATATATACATATATATGTATATATATAGTATACATATATATAATATACATGCATTTGTATAGTGTATGAGATTCCCTTGGACTGAAAGGAGATCAAACCAGCCAATTCTAAAAGAAATCAGTCCTGAATATTCATCAGAAGGAATGATGTTGTAGCTGAAGCTCCTTTCCTTTGGCCACCTGATAGGAAGAGCTGACTCTTTGGAAAAGACCCTGATACTGGGAAAGATTGAAGGCAAGAGGAGAAGGGGACAACAGAGGATAAGATTGTCAGATGGTGTCACCAACTCAGTGACATGAGTTTGAGCCAACTCTGGGATATGGTGAAGAACATGGAAGCCTGATTTGCTGCTGTCCATGAGGTCTGTCTCTTATACACATCTAGATGTGTATAAGAGACAGACATAGAGATCATCAACAGACACCTGCTTATAAATCATTAATAATCAAGGAAATGAAAATAAAAACCACCATGAGATATCCTTTCACACCTGAAAATATGGCTATTATTCAAAACACAATAAATAATAAGTACTGGATCTATGTGGTGAAAGAGAACCCTCAGGCACTGATGGTAAGAATGTAAATTGGTACAGCCACTTTGGACACTCCTCAAAGAGTTAAAAATAGAACTACCACATGATCCAGCAATTTCACTCCTGAGTATTTAAGCAAAGAAAAGCAGTATTAATTAGAGAAGATACATTCACCCTTATGTTCATTGTAACTTTATATAAAATAGCCAAGATATGGAAGCTAACAAAGTGCCCATCAATATAAGAGTGAATTAATATTATATGTATCTAAAAGAAATATATAAGAAATATATAAATTTATATAAGAAAAATAAATGCAAAAAGGCAAAATAGTTGTCTAAGGAGGCCTTACAAATAACTGAGCAAAGAAAAGAAGCAAAAGGCAAAGGAGAAAAGGAAATATACACTCATCTGAGTGCAGAGTTTCAGAGTATAGCAAGGAAAGACAAGAAAGCCTTGTTAAGTGAACAATGCAAAGAAATAGAGGAAAAAATTAGAATAGGAAAAACAATATTTCTTCAAGAAAATTAGAAATAACAAGGGAAAATTTTATGCAAAGATAGGTAAAATAAAGGACAGAAACAGTATGGACTTAACAGAAGGAGAAAATATGAAGAAGAGGTGGCAAGAATACATAGAACTATACAAAAAATATCTTAATGACCTGAATAACCATGAGTGTGTGATCACTCACCTAGAGCCTGACATCTTGGAGTGTGAAGTCAACATCACTATAAAGAAAGCTAGTGGATTTGATTGAATGCCAGTCAAGTTATTTAAAATCCTGAAAAATGATGCTGTTAAAGTGTTACACTTAATATGTCAGCAAATTTGGAAAACTTATCAGTGGCCACAGGACTGTAAAAAGTCAGTTTTCATTCCAATCCCAAAGATGGCCAATGCCCAAAATGTTCAAACTACTGCACAATTGCACTCATTTCACATGCAAGGAAAGTAATGCTCAAAATTCTTCAAGCTAGCCTTCAACAGTAGGTGAACCAATAACTTCCATATGTACAAGTTGGATTTAGAAAAGGCAGGAGAATCAGAGATCAAATTGCCAACATCNGCTTATGCTGTGAAGCCCTGAGGGGTGTTAAGGATTGTATTTATGATTTATTAACCGTCCTATATTCTACTGATTCAAAAGAGAAAATCTAGATTAATTCAAATTATTACTAATTGTATGAAGCATAGTAAAGAAAGACAAGCTCCATTTACATATTTGTCTACTAATGTATAATAAATTACTCCAAATCTTAAGTGGGTTAAAATAACTATGTTACTTTGCTTACAATTTTGTGAATCAGGCAATTAGAGAGGGTTCAGTGAGCCAACTTGTCTCTAACTCATGTGGGATCAGGTGGCATGACTAGGTCTAGGTTATTCATTTCCAAGATGGTTTCTTGTCTCAGTTGATATCTCTGTGTATATTAGCCTCTTTCTATTTCTCCATAGTAAAGAGGCTATTTTATCCTGTATAGTGACTTCAACTTGATCCATGTCTCCAATTTCACAATGAGGGCTTTGGCAATAGTTTTCTCTCTCTGTTCTACATTTTGAGATGCTGGCTCTGCCTCTCTTTTCCATAAGAAATAAACTATGTTCATAATGAAATAAGCTTTTCAAACCATTTTTTGCAGTTTAAGACCTCAAACACTTTTTGCATTTTACATTATTTCCATTCCTTTCAGTCTAAGCTGATATAATGTCTAAGATTGTGAGTTTATATGTAACAGTTTTAATCCATTCCACTATATGAAAATCATATCAATATTTCTTCCAAGATAAGCGCTCCTGTACCTTGGCTCAAAAGTCAAGTTGCTATGTATTATATCCCTTTAAGATTCTTCAACATTCAAAAAAACTAAGACCATGACATCCAGTCCCATCACTTCATGGCAAATAAATGGGGAAACAATGGAAACAGTGACAGACTTAACTTTCTTGGTCTCCAGAATCGCTGCAGGTGGTGACTGCAGCCATGAAATTAAAATACACTTGCTCCTTGGAAGAAAAACTATGACAAACCTAGACAGCATATTAAAAAGTAGAGACATCACTTTGCCAACAAAAGTCCATATAGTCAAACCTATCATTTTAACAGTAGTCATGTATGGATGTGAGAGTTGGAACATATAGAAGACTGAGCACCAAAGAATTAATGCTTTTGAACTGTGGTGCTGGAGAAGACTCTTGAGAGTCTCTTGAGCAACAAAGAAGTCAAATCAGTCAATCCTAAAGGAAGTCAACCCTTAATATTCATTGAAAGGACTGATGCTGAAACTGAAGCTCCAATACTTTGGCCATCTGATGTGAAGTGCTGACTTATTAGAAAAGACCCTGATGCTGGGAAAGGTTAATGACAGGAAGAGAAGGGGACAACAGAGGATGAGGTGGTTGGATTGCATCATGGACTCAATGAATATGAGTTTGAGCAATCTCTAGGAGATGGTGAAAGACAGAGAACCCTGGTGTGCTCAGTCCATTGGGTGGCAAAGAGTGGGACTCGACTGAGAGGCAAAAAAACACTTTAGCTGAAATGGTCAATATAGTATGCCCTTAAGATTCTTAGAGGCACTCTTTTCTGGCAGAAGTAGTCTCAGAATACTCTTGTAAGACTCTTAGAAGACCTAATAATTATGACTTTAAAACTTTCTGAGGTATCAACACAGTATTTTAGAGCCATTCCATTGTGAAATTGACCCTGAGGCTTGCTTTTATAGGTGCCACACTAGATTTGATTCTTTCCTTGAGACCACTTCTTACCTTGGGAATCTTTAGCTAAGAGATACTTGAAATTAAAAGTCATTTTATTTCTGAAATCTAAAAGTCATGAATCCCTCACATTTCTCTAAATCCTGCTCAAAAACTGAACAATTCTTTTTAAAATTAGTCTCTCCTCTCTATTTTATCATAGCCATCTTGAAGAGGCAAATAGAACATTCTAGATACTGCTTGAAATTTTCTCCAGTCAGAACAAAAGTTATCTACCCTTTCTTCTTCCATACTACCACAGGTGACAGTATGGCCAAAATTTCTTCTACTATATACTAAAGTCCCCTTTCTCCAACCTCCAATGAAATCCCCTTACCTTCAAACTAATCATCGAAAGTATTCTCAAAATGTTTCTAATTTTTTACTAATCATCCTAAAGCAATGCAATTTGCTTTGTTTTCGTTGCAGAATCAAACTAATTTCTCCTACCACATTCTCTTTCAGTTTTATTAAACATACTCCAAAATTTAGTAACTTAATATAACTATGTTATTTTGCTCATAATTTTGTGACTCAAGAATTACAAATAGCTTTTGATGAGAAACTTATCTCTGATCCAAAAAACATTAGCTAATGTGCCTAAGGCTAAAGGAGCCACTTAAGATTGTTTTTTAAACTCAAATGTTTAATACTTTGATGTTCCTTAGCTTCTCCACCTGACCTGAGTTATTCCAACTTTTTGCATGCTCACTTAGGCTTCTTAGTATAAGTTCTTCTAGGGAAAAAAAAAAAAAAAATTCTAAGAGGTCCAGGCAGAAGTTGTGAAACTTCTTAAGACCTAACTACACTTTCCTTCTACTGATCGATTGGTCAAGCAAGTTACTAAAGTTAGCCTACATTCAAGATAGAGGGGGAAAAAAAAACAGACTCAATATATCAGTGCAAGAATAGCATGCATTTAGCAAAAAAGGAGGCCTTTAATTAAATTTATGTAAGAGAGAGTGGCTTCCCAGGTGGCTCAGTAGTAAAGACTCTGCCAGTCAATGCAAGAGACACAAGAGATGCTGGTTCAATCCCTGGATTGGGAAGATCCCCTGGAAGAGGAAATGGCAACCTACTCCAGTCATCTTGCCTGGAAAATCTCATGGATAGAGGAGCCTGGCAAGCTACAGTCCATAGGATCACAAAGAGTTGTATACAACAGAGTGACTAAGCACACTCACAAGAGAAAAACTAACAGTAATTATTGGCATCACAAAACATAAACAAAATGTATTACATATATTAAAATCAAAAACATGTTTTATTGTTTAATATGATGCAAGCATGGATTTTATAATAGTAAATTGAAATAACTTTATCCAAGTAATTGGAATAATTGAATTAATTGAGTCATGTAGAAATGTGAGTCAATTAATTTATAATACAAAGAGATAATGGAAACAATTCCTAGTAAAAGTTTGGACAATCATATTACAAAATGATATCCTTTAGAAACGACTTGCCCTAAAAAAATTTAACCCTCTTTATCTCTTGAAGTCAAGAGGGAACTCCACTAAGAATAAATCCAGCCTCTCTAAAATGTGAACTAGTATACAGTTCTGTAAAGACTCTGACTAGAAGACTAGAGGTCATTTCACTTAAGAAATCTGGATCTCAAGTGGATTGGGTTAAGAATAAAGTTCAGAAGCAACTTCTCTTACAAATGCAAAAAATTAATGACTACAGATTTTTTTATTTGCCAAGTTTAATCTTCTCCTGAGAAGAGGACAGGACCCTGAACAAGTGCTAATGGCTCTATACCCTTAAGGCAAGGTTGGCCTTTCAGTGGTTTGGAATTTCATATACTGTTTCCCTGAGTTCTTAAAATGAATCCTTTTTCTGAATCTAAACATTTTGTCAAAAATGCAGAAGTGCGTCACTTAATACTGTAAAACTTGGTATCAAGGGACAAAAACTACAAATTTTTAGACTTTCCCTCTTATAGTGAGGGAAAAAATTGTTCTGGTGTTAGTTCTATGTTAATGTCAGAGGTTTATATGGCAGGAAATGACCTGGTTTGTTTCTAGAAGTTTGATATAGAAATTTCTAACAAGAAGCCTATAAATTCACTCTGCAAGCAGTCTGAAGATGCATTAGTTAAGAAACAATGACTCGAAATCTGTAAGACCATGGTGCTACTAATGAAAATAATAATTTGAAATCTCTAAAGTAATCTGCTCTTTTACATTTCAATTTACTGCTGACAATGTTGCCCCTTTTGGGATTTCATCTATTCTCTAAAGTTTTCCATTTCATTTTGATTTTTCTGAGTCGCTACCCAGTTATTTAATGTTACCTTTCCTAGACTTAATCAGTATCATAATCATCCAAATAAGTCAGGTTATAAATGTCTTAATTATTGGCAGCAGCAATACTACTACTATTTATGGAAGATATGCTATGAAGCCTGCTGCTGCTGCTAAGTCGCTTCAGTCGTGTCTGACTCTGTGCGACCCCACAGACGGCAGCCCATTGGGCTCCGCCATCCCTGGGATTCTCCAGGCAAGAACACTGGAGTGGGTTGCCATTTCCTTCTCCAATGCATGAAAGTGAAAAGTGAAAGTGAAGTTGCTCAGTCGTGTCTGACTCAGCAACCCCATGGACTGCAGCCTGCCAGGCTCCTCCGTCCATGGGAGTTTCCAGGCAAGCGTACTGGAGGCTATGAAGCCTATTCTGTGATAAATAATTTGCACACATATTTTGGGCTTCCCTGGTGATTCAGATGGTAAAGAATCCACCTGCAATGTGGGAGACCTCCGTTCGATCCCTGGGTTAGGAAGATTCCTGGAGAAGGGAATGACTATCCACTCCAGTATTCTTGCCTGGAGAATTCCACGGACAGAGGAGCCTGGTAGGTTACAACCCATGGAGTCACCACGACTGAGTGATTTTCAGGCTTCCTTGGTGGTTCAGATCGTAAAGAATCCACCTGCAATGTAGGAGACCTGGGTTTGATCCTTCCTTAAAATGAGTGTTCTGCAAAGAGCTAGTAGCTGAAAGATTTTACAAGGCTGATATGGGTGGGGTTCGCTCAAAAGTTAGCTTTGCTGTGAGAGTTGTTCACTATTCAGTGTTAGAAAGTGTGGGGAAAAAGAGCTATGCTAATCATGTAGGAACAGGAAGACTGTACCTTAGTTTAACATCCATTGACTATTTAATTTACATTTAAGAATAAAGGGTAAGAAGGAACATTTGGAAGCTAAGACACTTGAGGACCAGTTAAGATACAGGTGTTTGGATTTTACATGTTGGTTGGAATTATTTCTTGAGTTAGCAGTTACATAGATGCTTTACCATGATCCCTGGTGGCTCAGATGGTAAAGCGTCTGCCTACAATGCAGGAGAC
>SJYT01068627.1:0-28224 GCA_006410635.1 Cephalophus harveyi | reverse complement strand
ATATATATATATATATACACACACATATACATATCAGCAAATTTTCTCATCCTAGGGTTTATCTGTGTTGAGACTTTGTATGTATTACTACCTAAATCATTCTTGCAGTTATTTCCCAATTTTATGGTCATAAGATTTCCAGTTTTTTCACATCCTCTCTAGCACTTGATATTATCAACATTTTAAATGTTCGCTATCTGAAAGGCATTTAATGGTATCACATTGTAGTTTTAATTTGTATTTCCCTGATGAGTAAAGGACTTGGACACTTTTTAATGTGCTTGCTGGCCACTTGAATATTACACTTGTGAAAAGCCTGCTTATCAACTATTTATCTGTATTATTATAATTTATTTTCAAAATAAATGTACCAATTGTGAAAGAAAATTGTGATTTGTTAGTGCCAAATAGAAGAAACTGGAGTATTTTTTTAGTATTTGTAGTTTTTTTTTTCTTTTTTTTTAAGATTGACTTTCCTTCACTATTTTATTTAAGTTTTATTTTATTTGTTTATTTTTTGGCTGTGTTGTGCAGCATACAGGATCTTAGCTCCCCAACCAGGGACTGAACCCAAACCGTCTGTAATCAGAACACGGAGTCTTAACCACTGAACTGCCAGAGAAGTCCCTGTAGTTTTAATCACATTTGAAACACTTCACATTTTTGAAAAAGGAAAAATAAAATCATACATTCAAATTATAGATTAAAAGGGAATCTAACGGAAATTCTACTTCCAAACAAGACAGTAGTAGGGAAGGGATTTAATCTCCTGCCTGGAAACAAAACAAAAACTCTAATTAACAGACAAAATATGTGAAGATATATTGGCATCATGAGTAGTATATTGCAGGGCAGAAAGAAGTGAGAGTCAAGCAAATATTCCCTCATAGATTAGCTGACTCACTGTATGAAGCCCCAGCTCTTGGTGAACTTTGCACTCTAGGTTCTCATGTATGCTCCCTTCCTCATACCTTCAGTAGTAAAAGTAGCAAAATGCTCTTTTACTGCTATTGCCAAAATATTAAACCTCTACAGTTTTCTTCCCTTACCTGTTGCTGACTTCTTTAGAAAGTATGTCTATGAAACTTTTCTAAGTTACTCTTGAGTATTCCATATACTTCCTAGATATCTGCAGATTGTAACATAGACAGAGACTCTAGGTCATAAATGATACCAAGTGCATTTTGTGTGTGTGTGTGTGTGTGGTTGATATAAGCCTATAATGTTAATTAAGAACAATTTTCTGATTAAAATAAGAAATCCAATTTAAAAATCTCATGTCTTTTCTAAGAATAACATATATAGGCCAATGAGAGTCTATTTCTATGTTTTCTGTGAGCAGATTTCCAAATAATGTTTTGCAAAATTTCCTTTGAGTGAAATGAAATCTGCCTACACAGTTTAGCTGAGAACTTTCAGACTATTTCAATGGATGGAGTTCAGTTATAATGGAGAGTGAATATGATGTAAAAGAAAGTGTGGTGAGAGAATTGTACATGAGTCAAGTTTATGCTTTTGAGCATGATATCATTTAAGAATTCAAGCTAAAGCATTTTACTAATTTTATTTAACCTTTTTAGCCCCTGCAATTTTGTGTATAGCAAGGGAGCTTTCTCATAGCAAAGAATAGAAGAGCTAGTTCACAGTTAATTTTATAAATTGTTTTAAAAAGTTCACTTATGTCTTCACACATTTTAAAACCTATATTCAGAAAAATCAATTGCCAAATTTTTAAAAGTTTCAACCACAGCATGTAGATTTGAATTTTATGTACATGCTCTGTGTTTTAGTATTTCTTTCCATTCCTTTAAAATCAGTTTTTACATACAGAGTTCTCCATAAAAATTCTAACTGGTTCTTTGCCAGTGTCTGTCTTATTGATAAATTATAGCCATAGATCCTTTCCAGGCTCTGCTACTGTAGAAAATTTCTGTGCTTTAGGGCACTGTTACAAAAGCTTGAGAAGATACTCAAAATAACACACTGTAGTTAGAGAAACAAAAAAAAAAAAAAAAAGAGAGAGAGAAAGAAAAGGGTTTTTAATGCAGGGCTATAAACTCCAGTACTTTGGCCACCTCATGCAAAGAGTTGACTCACTGGAAAAGACTCTGATGCTGGGAGGGATTGGGGCAGGAGGAGAACGGAATGACAGAGGATGAGATGGCTGGATGGCATCACTGACTCGATGGACGTGAGTCTGAGTGAACTCCGGGAATTGGTGATGGACAGGGAGGCCTGGTGTGCTGTGATTCATGGGGTCGCAAAGAGTCGGACACGACTGAGCAACTGAACTGAACTAAACTGATACACTGAGTACAGGGCTAAGCTTACTAGGAAAAGTTACTGGATAGAATTTTTCTTAGAGAAAGACAAAATGAACCTTTAAGGAAGAGAAGGAGAGTAAATCGATGAACATGAACATACTGAGCACATAATCAACGTGAACTTTACTACATGATGTGGGTTGTAAAAGGAGGAAAATGAAACAGTAGAAATGGTCTATACCTCGACCAAGACCAAAAAGACATTTACTTCTTTATAAATGAAGATCCATGTTAATATCAGAAACCATGCTAATTCTAGCTATAGAATGAATCACTAGTAACTCTAAAGCAGAAAACTAAATCTTCTATACAAAGTTTTATAGTCATTTGAGTTAGAAGATTTATTTAAATCCTGAGTCCAAATATGCCTCCACCCATGGTCTTCAATTTGATCCCATTTGATATATTGAATAAATATAGGCTTTCGTCTACTAGGCAGTGGCACAGTATCTCCATATTGCAAATAAATACCAAAAATTATTTTATTTTCAAGTGAAACAAGAGATATCCTGGCAGCATTGTGGGTTATTTGATATCACAGACTCTGGGAGCCATATTGCCTTGATTAAACTCTGGGCATTTCTCCACTCATTAGTTGTGCATTCTAAGGAAACAGAGTAACTCATCTGTGCCTCAGTTAAATTTTCTGTAGGATAGAGTTAATGAAAATACCTATATATTAGGGCTATTATCATTTCCAAAATGCTTAGAACAGTAATAAGTATAAAACGCTGTAGAATGAGTACTAAATGTGTGTGTGTTAAACTACTTTGAGTTTCTTCATCAAAAGCTAGTATACCTCAGGCCTTCCTAATGAGACAGTCAATTCCTAGGCAGGTTGATAAGGAGTCCAGGGGTCCCCAAGGAGAGGGGAGTCTGGAATTTTCAGGGAGGAAGAAAGGACAAAGGTGTTTTTTTTTTTTTTTTTCCCTATGTATTAGGGCTATTATCATTTCCAAAATGCTTAGAACAGTAATAAGTATAAAACGCTATAGAATGAGTACTAAATGTGTGTGTGTTAAACTACTTTGAATTTCTTCATCAAAAGCTAGTATACCTCAGGCCTTCCTAATGAGACAGTCAATTCCTAGGCAGGTTGATAAGGAGTGCAGGGGTCCCCAAGGAGAGGGGAGTCTGGAATTTTCAGGGAGGAAGAAAGGACAAAGGTGTTTTTTGTTTTTTTTTTTTTCTTTACATTCCTTAGGATTACATAACAATAATGTATCCTGCTTGAGGACAGTCTCTGGAAAAAAAACTTCTGGGTAATCCTGTTATCTTAAAATGTAAATTGTGGGAGTGGGTCTAGTAAGGTCTTTACAATGTCCAGACAGTCTTTTGATTCATGGTAATAAGTAATTAAAAAGTATATAACTCAATTGCTAACACTAGTGAAGGGGCACTCTTTCTGCCCCCTTCTGATGTCTATGTAAGAAGCTTTCTTTATCTCGTTTATACTTTAATAAAACTCTCTTACACAAAAGCTCTGAGAGATCAAGCCTCGTCTCTGGCCCTGGATTGAATTTTTCTCCTCCAGAGGCCAAGAATCCCGTCATCTTTCGTGGTTCAGTAACAACCTTTCACTAACTTGTGGTGTTTAGAACAGAATAGATTCTTCTGGTATAGTTGAACAAATATGCCTCCTTCCTATTTTTACATTTTTAATTTACCTACATATGGTACTGGAGAAGACTCTTGAGAGTCCCTTGGACTGCAAGGAGATCCAACCAGTCCATTCTGAAGGAGATCAGCCCTGGGTGTTCTTTGGAAAGAATGATGCTAAAGCTG
Source organism: Cephalophus harveyi (assembly GCA_006410635.1). NCBI lineage: Eukaryota > Metazoa > Chordata > Mammalia > Artiodactyla > Bovidae > Cephalophus > Cephalophus harveyi. Next base: position 24,115 of record SJYT01068627.1, on the reverse strand, counting down.
AAACTCCAGTACTTTGGCTACCCCATGCAAAGAGTTGACTCACTGGAAAAGACTCTGATACTGGGAGGGATTGGGGGCAGCAGAAGAAGGGGACAACAGAGGATGAGATGGCTGGATGGCATCACTGACTCGATGGATGTGAGTTTGAGTGAACTCTGGGAGTTGGTGATGGACAGGGAAGCCTGGTTTCAGTACTTTGGCCACCTCATGAGAAAAGTTGACTCATTGGAAAAGACTCTGATGCTGGGAGGGATTGGGGGCAGGAGGAGAAGGGGACGACCGAGGATGAGATGGCTGGATGGCATCACTGACTCGATGGATGTGAGTTTGAGTGAACTCTGGGAGTTGGTGATGGACAGGGAAGCCTGGTGTGCTGTGATTCATGGGGTCGCAGAGTCGGACACAACTGAGCGACTGAACTGAACTGAACTGAATGAACTCATAATATATTACCTTAATGTGTACCACACAGTGATTCAATCTTTTTATAGATTATATACTATACAAAGTTATCGTAAAATACTGACTGCATTCCCTATGCCATATGTTCTATTCCTCAGATTTATTTTATAACTGGTAGTTTGTACCTCTTAATCCCCTTTACCTGTCTTGCCCATCTCACAATGCCTCTTCCATCTGGTAAACACTAGTTTGGGTTTCCCAGGTGGCTCAGTGATAAAGAACCCACCTGCCAAAGCAAAAGCCACGCTATCATTCTTGCCTGGAAAATTTCATGGACAGACGAGCCTGGTTGGCTATAGTCCATGGGATCACAAAGAGTCGAACACTACTGTGTGACTAAGCATGCACAACCATTTATTTGTTCTCTGTATCTGTAAAATTGCTTCTTTCTTGTCATGTTTGGTCTTTTATTTTGTGTTTTAGATACCACATAATAATGAAAGCACACAGTGAATATCTTTCTCTGACAAATTTTACCAAGTATAATACTCTCTAGGTCCCTTCATCAACAGATGAATGGATAAGGAAGTTGTGGTACATATACACAATAGAATACTACTCAGCTATAAAAAGGAATGTGCTGGAGTCAGTTCTAACGAGACTGGTAAACCTAGAGCCTACTTTACAAAATGAAGTAAGTGAGAAAGACAAATATTGTATCAGTTCAGTTCAGTTCAGTCACTCAGTAGTGTCCGACTCTTTGCGACCCCATGAATCACAGCACACCAGGCCTCCCTGTTCATCACCATCTCCCAGAGTTCACCCAGACCCACGTCCATCGAGTCCGTGATGCCATCCAGCCATCTCATCCTCAGTCGTCCCCTTCTCCTCCTGGCCCCAATACCCCCAGGCATCAGAGTCTTTTCCAATAAGTCAACTCTTCGCATGAGGTGGCCAAAGTACTGGAGTTTCAGCTTTAGCATCATTCCTTCCAAAGAAATCCCAGGGTTGATCTTCAGAATGGACTGGTTGGATCTCCTTGCAGTCCAAGGGACTCTCAAGAGTCTTCTCCAACACCACAGTTCAAAAGCATCAATTCTTTGGTGCTCAGCCTTCTTCACAGTCCAACTCTCACATCCATACATGACCACAGGAAAAACCATAGCTTTGACTAGACGGACCTTAGTCGGCAAAGTAATGTCTCTGCTTTTGAAAATGCTATCTAGGTTGGACATAACTTTTCTTCCAAGGAGTAAGTGTCTTCTAATTTCATGGCTGCAGTCAACATCAGCAGTGATTTTGGAGCCCAAAAAAATAATATTAATACATATATATTTATATATATACGAAATCTAGAAGATTTATACCAATAAACCTATCTACAGGGCAACAGTGGAGATGCAGACATAGAGAATACACTTTTGGACACAATGGGGAAGAGACAAGGTGGGATGATTTGAAAGTGTAGCACTGAAATATATGTGTTACCATATGTAAAGTAGATAGCCAGTAGAAATTTGCTGTATGTCACAGGAAGCCCAAAACTAGTGGTCTGTGGCAACCTAGAGGAGTAGAATGGGGAGGGTAGTAGGAGGGAGGTTTTAGAGGGAGGGGGCACATGTATACCTATGGATGATTCATGTTGATGTATGGCAGAAACCATCACAATATCGTAAAGTAATTCCAATTAAAAATAAAATTTAAAAAAAAGCAATAAAAGCACTAATCCCATTCAGAAGCCACTTTCATGATTTAATTACCCCCGAAAGACTAACCTCAAAATATCATCATATTGCATTTTGTGATCACACAGACACTCTGTACCAGTTATCTTCAGTTACTCGTGCGTTGCTAACTCTAATGACTGACTTATGTTATATCTCTGGATTTTATCAGCAGAGTATTCAAACTGAATCTTACCTGTTCTCAAAAAACAAACAAAACAAAAACAGAACAGTTTAGCCTCAAGAAGAATTCTGGAAAAGCTGTTTCCCATAAAAATCAAAAGGCCAAAGTATTCAAAGTATTCCTTGGTCTAGCTCTTCCATATCAGAGAGAGTGCATAGTTTCTGTGTGCTGAGCATAAAAACTGACACATGATGTAAAGTCTCTAGAATTTTTATGTGGCGTGATTATCTAAAGCTGACAACACATACTGAGAATGGCAATTCCAGTTCAGAAGGCAGTATTACTTCACCCTTTCAGAGCATAGTTTTAATCCCATCATCACATTCATTAACTAGACACATAACAGTACTAATAACTTAGATAGATATTTAACAAGAAAAATGAAAATATTTTATTTCTAATCCACTGAGTTGGCCAATAACCAGTTATCATAAAAATACAAACTAATATGAAAAACGTGAAGTATTTTTATTTGCAGTCATGTGCTTTAGTAAAACGAGTAGTTCTGAATTTGACAATGGCTTGCAGCATATAGTCTTAGAAATTTTTCTTAAGAGGCTGAGTAGTATTTTATTTTTATAAATATACTTCTTTGTGATGAAATGTCAAAAAAATCAAAAGATCTTCTTTAAGACTTTCTTTTCAGGTTAACTAAAGAATTTATTTTGTCATCACACTGCTACGTTTTGTTCTTACTGTTTTGTTTCTTCACAGCCTGCTACAATGTTTAGTAGCTTTTTTTAGATAAAATTCTTAATAAACCTATCATTCAGTACTTTGGGAGGATGAAGACAAAACAAACATAATTTTATTAAATTGTGTCCTAAATACTATATTAGGAACCAACTAGATGCTTTTTTTTATTTTAATGAAGTTTCATTTTAAAAGTAATATATCATACCAGAGGCGTGTGAGTTCAGCTGACTAATTCAAAAAATTATTCTTCCATATCCCATATCACTTTGTACATGTTGATATCCTAATACTGATCACAATGAATTATAATAACATGGTTGGCCTTTCCCATTTTCAGTCTTAGACTGTGAGCTTCTAGAGGACAAGGTCTGTTGATATATCTCTATATTCCTATTGTGTATGCCAGTGCTTAGCATATAACAAATCCTCCTTAAATATTTGTTAAAGGAAGGAATGAACATGTCCATTCTATATTTTCTTTCATCTATTGATATATATGTGTCTACTATAAGTGTTTACTACTAGCAAAGGAATCTGATGAAAATGGAAATATCCTCTGATGAATTAATTTTAAATGTCCCTCTGATTTTATTTCTCATATTATATAACTTTGTTTCACTTCTCATTTGTTTTTTCAAATAGTTTTATGTATATACATAAACATACAATTTGGGCGTTTTTCTCTTCTCTTTTTCACAGTTCACTGTACATACTGTTTCAGAAATTTGTTCACGTAAGATCACAAAATACTTTACATTTTCTATAGCTAAATAACATTTCCTTGTATGAATGACCAAAAAAAAAAAAAACCCAAAAAACTACCAATGCCCCTGTGGATTAGCTTTTAGATACTACCCCAATTTTGTCCTTTAACAAGCAACACTCAGTTCAGCTCAGTTCAGTCACTCAGGTGTGTCCGAATCTACAACCCTATGAACTGTATCATGCCAGAGATCCCTGTCCCTCATCAACTCCCACAGTTTACCCAAAGTCATGTCCATTGAGTCAGTGATGCTATCTCATCCTCTGTCACCTTCCCCTCCCACCATCAATCTTTCCCAGCATCAGGGTCTTTTCAAATGAGTCAGTTCTTTGCATCAGGTGGCCAAAATTTTGGAGTTTCAGCTTCAACATCAGTCCTTCCAATGAATATTCAGGACTAATTTCCTTTAGGATGGACCGGTTGGATCTCCTTGCAGTCCGAGGGACTCTCAAGAGTCTTCTCCAACACCACAGTTCAAAAGCATCAATTGTTCAATGCTCAGCTTCCTTTATAGTCCAACTCTCACACCCATATACATGACTATTGGAAAAACTATAGCCTTGACTAGGTGGACATTTCTTGTCAAAGTAATGTCTCTGCTTTTTAATATGTTGTCTAGGTTGGTCATAACTTTTCTTCCAAGGAGTTAACTTCTTTTACTGTCATGGCTGCAATCACCATCTGCAGTGATTTTGGAGCCCAAACATATAAAGTCGGTCACTGTTTCCATTGTTTCATCTATTTGCCATGAGGTGACAGGACTGGATGCCATGATCTTTGCTTCCTGATTGTTGACTTTTATGCCAACTTTTTCACTCTCCTCTTTCACTTTCATCAAGAGGGTCTTTAGTTCTTCTTCACTTTCAGCCATAAAGGTGGTGTCATCTGCATATCTGAGGTTATTGATTTTTCTCCCAGCAATCTTGATTCCAGCTTGTGCTTCTTCCAACCCAGCATTTCTCATTATGTACTCTCCGTATAAGTTAAATAAGCAGGGTGAAAATGTACGACCTTGACGTACTCCTTTCCCTATTTGGGACCAGTCTGTTGTTCCATGTCCAGTTCTAACTGTTGTTTCCTGACGTGCATACAGGTTTCTCAAGAAACAGGTCAAGTGGTCTGGTATTCCCATCTCTTTAAGAGTTTTCCAGAAAGAACACTATGAGTGAAAAAAAAAAAAATTTCCCGACCCAGGGATCGAACCCAGGTCTCCCGCATTGCAGGCAGACGCTTTAACCTCTGAGCCACCAGGGAAGCCCAAAAGGTCCATCTTTAACTTGCTTTTAGGACAATACCTAGCCAGGCCAGTAGAATCCAAACCTTGAACAAACTTGAGCAATCTACTCCATTAGAAAAAACAAAACTAAAATGATAAAAACATGTACAAATAAAAGTTGAAATTTTTTGTTTCCATATTTCAGTGGTAAATCTTGCCCACATTTCCCCCAGACCAAGGCCTCTTGAAGACAGGGACCGTGTCTTTTCTTGTAACTTAGTACAGTACCTTAAGTTTAAAGGTCCTCTATTGTTGAATGACTGACACAATAAACTGTTGTAATTAGGACTTATTCCAAAGGGAAAAATGTCACAATAGGAAGACGACAGTAGCGTTGAGGGAGCTGGGGATTCCACTCGTGGCTCCGCCACTAACCACTGTGGAACCTTGGTTCCTTGACTTCGTGTTTCCCTCAGTCTTGCTCAGTCACTAAGTCGACACTGCCGACTCTGCGACCCCACAGACGTCCCTTCTGCATGCCAGCCTGCATCTCCTGGAGTTTACCCAAACTCATGTCCATTGAGTCGGTGATGCCAACCATCTCATCCTCTGTTATCCCCTTCTCCTGCCTTCAATCTTTCCCTGCATCAGGACCTTTCCCAGTGAGTCAGAGCTGACTCTTTGCATCAGGTGGCTGAAGTATTGGAGCTTCAGCATCAGTCCTTCCAATGAATATTCAGGGTTGATTTCCTTTAGGGTTGACTGGCTTGATCTTGCTGTCCAAAGGACTCTCAAGAGTCTTCTCCAGCACCAGTTTGAAAGCATCAATTCTTCGGCGCTCAGCCTTCTTTATAGTCCAACTCTCACATCTGTACATGACTACTGGGAAAGTCTTGGATTTGCTGGCTTCTAAGGCCTTATCTGGGCTTCCCTGATGGATCAGATGGTAAAGAATCTGCCTGCAATGCACAAGACCTGATTCAGTCCCTGGGTCAGGAAGATCCCCTGGAGAAGGGAATGGCAACCCACTCCAGTATTCCAGCCTGAAGAATTCTATGGACAAAGGAGCCTGGCTGGCTATAGCCCGTGGGTCACAAAGAGTTGGACACGACTGAGCGACTTTTTCACTTTTTTCCCCCACTTTTCAAGGCCTATATTCCAGAAAATGCTTTTATTTACTCTTTCCTCATGTCTATGTTTGAGTCAATTGGGCTGATAAGCTAGTCTAGCTTATTAGTAGAGCTGCTAGAATAATACAACAGCAATGTCATAGAAGTTACATAATCCATCTGCCAGACTTAAGTCCAGGAATGTGGACTCAGGCCTGGAGATAAAGGCACTGCTGAAACACTTAGCTTTAGATATTCAAGGCATTAGGTTTCCTAGGTGGCAAAGAACCCACCTGCAATGCAGGAGATGCAGGAGACCTGGGTTCAACCCTGGGTTGGGAAGATCCCCTGGAGGAGGGCATGGCAACCCACTCCAGTATTCTTGCCTGGAGAATCCCATTCAGCTTTAGCATCATTCCTTCCAAAGAAATCCCAGGGCTGATCATCTTCAGAATGGACTGGTTGGATCTCCTTGCAGTCCAAGGGACTCTCAAGAGTCTTCTCCAACACCACAGTTCAAAAGCATCAATTCTTTGGCGCTCAGCCTTCTTCACAGTCCAACTCTCACATCCATACATGACCACAGGAAAAACCATAGCTTTGACTAGATGCACCTTATTCAGCAAAGTAATGTCTCTGCTTTTGAAAATGCTATCTAGGTTGGACATAACTTTTCTTCCAAGGAGTAAGTGTCTTCTAATTTCATGGCTGCAGTCAACATCAGCAGTTATTTTGGAGCCCCCCAAAATAATATTAATACATATATATTTATATATATACGAAATCTAGAAGATTTATACCAATAAACCTATCTATAGGGCAACAGTGGAGATGCAGACATAGAGAATACACTTTTGGACACAATGGGGGAGAGACAAGGTGGGATGATTTGAAAGAGTAGCACTGAAATATATGTGTTACCATATGTAAAGTAGATAGCCAGTAGAAATTTGCTGTGTGTCACAGGGAGCCCAAAACTAGTCGTCTGTGGCAACCTAGAGGAGTAGAATGGGGAGGGTAGTAGGAGGGAGGTTTTAGAGGGAGGGGGCACATGTATACCTATGGCTGATTCATGTTGATGTATGGCAGAAACCATCACAATATCATAAAGTAATTCCAATTAAAAATAAAATTTTAAAAAAAAGCAATAAAAGCACTAATCCCATTCAGAAGCCACTTTCATGATTTAATTACCCCCGAAAGACTAACCTCAAAATATCATCATATTGCATTTTGTGATCACACAGACACTCTGTACCAGTTATCTTCAGTTACTCGTGCGTTGCTAACTCTAATGACTGACTTATGTTATATCTCTGGATTTTATCAGCAGAGTATTCAAACTGAATCTTACCTGTTCTCAAAAAATAAACAAAACAAAAACAGAACAGTTCAGCCTCAAGAAGAATTCTGGAAAAGCTGTTTCCCATAAAAATCAAAAGGCCAAAGTATTCAAAGTATTCCTTGGTCTAGCTCTTCCATATCAGAGAGAGTGCATAGTTTCTGTGTGCTGAGCATAAAAACTGACACATGATGTAAAGTCTCTAGAATTTTTATGTGGCGTGATTATCTAAAGCTGACAACACATACTGAGAATGGCAATTCCAGTTCAGAAGGCAGTATTACTTCACCCTTTCAGAGCATAGTTTTAATCCCATCATCACATTCATTAACTAGACACATAACAGTACTAATAACTTAGATAGATATTTAACAAGAAAAATGAAAATATTTTATTTCTAATCCACTGAGTTGGCCAATAACCAGTTATCATAAAAATACAAACTAATATGAAAAACGTGAAGTATTTTTATTTGCAGTCATGTGCTTTAGTAAAACGAGTAGTTCTGAATTTGACAATGGCTTGCAGCATATAGTCTTAGAAATTTTTCTTAAGAGGCTGAGTAGTATTTTATTTTTATAAATATACTTCTTTGTGATGAAATGTCAAAAAAATCAAAAGGTCTTCTTTAAGACTTTCTTTTCAGGTTAACTAAAGAATTTATTTTGTCATCACACTGCTACGTTTTGTTCTTACTGTTTTGTTTCTTCACAGCCTGCTACAATGTTTAGTAGCTTTTTTTAGATAAAATTCTTAATAAACCTATCATTCAGTACTTTGGGAGGATGAAGACAAAACAAACATAATTTTATTAAATTGTGTCCTAAATACTATATTAGGAACCAACTAGATGCTTTTTTTTATTTTAATGAAGTTTCATTTTAAAAGTAATATATCATACCAGAGGCGTGTGAGTTCAGCTGACTAATTCAAAAAATTATTCTTCCATATCCCATATCACTTTGTACATGTTGATATCCTAATACTGATCACAATGAATTATAATAACATGGTTGGCCTTTCCCATTTTCAGTCTTAGACTGTGAGCTTCTAGAGGACAAGGTCTGTCTGATATATCTCTATATTCCTATTGTGTATGCCAGTGCTTAGCATATAACAAATCCTCCTTAAATATTTGTTAAAGGAAGGAATGAACATGTCCATTCTATATTTTCTTTCATCTATTGATATATATGTGTCTACTATAAGTGTTTACTACTAGCAAAGGAATCTGATGAAAATGGAAATATCCTCTGATGAATTAATTTTAAATGTCCCTCTGATTTTATTTCTCATATTATATAACTTTGTTTCACTTCTCATTTGTTTTTTCAAATAGTTTTATGTATATACATAAACATACAATTTGGGCGTTTTTCTCTTCTCTTTTTCACAGTTCACTGTACATACTGTTTCAGAAATTTGTTCATGTAAGATCACAAAATACTTTACATTTTCTATAGCTAAATAACATTTCCTTGTATGAATGACCAAAAAAAAAAAAAACCCAAAAAACTACCAATGCCCCTGTGGATTAGCTTTTAGATACTACCCCAATTTTGTCCTTTAACAAGCAACACTCAGTTCAGCTCAGTTCAGTCACTCAGGTGTGTCCGAATCTACAACCCTATGAACTGTATCATGCCAGGAATCCCTGTCCCTCATCAACTCCCACAGTTTACCCAAAGTCATGTCCATTGAGTCAGTGATGCTATCTCATCCTCTGTCACCTTCCCCTCCCACCATCAATCTTTCCCAGCATCAGGGTCTTTTCAAATGAGTCAGTTCTTTGCATCAGGTGGCCAAAATTTTGGAGTTTCAGCTTCAACATCAGTCCTTCCAATGAATATTCAGGACTAATTTCCTTTAGGATGGAGCGGTTGGATCTCCTTGCACTCCGAGGGACTCTCAAGAGTCTTCTCCAACACCACAGTTCAAAAGCATCAATTGTTCAATGCTCAGCTTCCTTTATAGTCCAACTCTCACACCCATATACATGACTATTGGAAAAACTATAGCCTTGACTAGGTGGACATTTCTTGTCAAAGTAATGTCTCTGCTTTTTAATATGTTGTCTAGGTTGGTCATAACTTTTCTTCCAAGGAGTTAACTTCTTTTACTGTCATGGCTGCAATCACCATCTGCAGTGATTTTGGAGCCCAAACATATAAAGTCGGTCACTGTTTCCATTGTTTCATCTATTTGCCATGAGGTGACAGGACTGGATGCCATGATCTTTGCTTCCTGATTGTTGACTTTTATGCCAACTTTTTCACTCTCCTCTTTCACTTTCATCAAGAGGGTCTTTAGTTCTTCTTCACTTTCAGCCATAAAGGTGGTGTCATCTGCATATCTGAGGTTATTGATTTTTCTCCCAGCAATCTTGATTCCAGCTTGTGCTTCTTCCAGCCCAGCATTTCTCATTATGTACTCTCCATATAAGTTAAATAAGCAGGGTGAAAATGTACGACCTTGACGTACTCCTTTCCCTATTTGGGACCAGTCTGTTGTTCCATGTCCAGTTCTAACTGTTGTTTCCTGACGTGCATACAGGTTTCTCAAGAAACAGGTCAAGTGGTCTGGTATTCCCATCTCTTTAAGAGTTTTCCAGAAAGAACACTATGAGTGAAAAAAAAAAAAATGCAGGCCATCTTTCTATACATGGAATACAATTTGTAAGAAAATTTTTTGAAATTTTTGGGTCAAAAGTACATTTGTATGTATATTAGAGATGTTAGAAACTGCCAATTTGTTTTTCATGTGAGTTGTGCTATGAGGGTTATGGCAATTCGTCCTCCAAACAGCAATGAATGAAAGTTGATAGATTTTATTCATCATTCCCAATAGTGTGAGTTATCAAACTTTTGAGATTTTGCTACTTGAAAATGGTATATGTTGATGTAGTCTTATTTTTCTATTTATCTTTCAATGAATGAGATTGGACAACAGATAATATATGTAAATATGTGTTTTTTCTTTTGTTTTTTAAGTCTTTGTCCATTTTCCTATTTTATTAGAAAGTAGCTGTTATTTTGCAGGTGACATTTTTATGGTAGAGAGAGGATCTTTATATTTTAGTGCCTAATATAATAGGGCTTAAATGTTTTCCAAGCTGGTCATTTTTCATTTGATTTTAGAGCCAGGCATCCTGAAATGTGACCTTAGGAATCATCACTATGAACAAAACTAGAGGAGGTGATGGAATTCCAGTCGAGCTATTTCAAATCCTTAAAGATGATCTGGTTAAAGTGCTGCACTCAATATGCTAGCAAATTTGGAATACTCAGCAGTGGCCACAGGTCCGGAAAAGATGAGTTTTCATTCCAATCTCAAATAAAGGCAACCCCAAAGAATGTTCAGACTACCACACAAGTTCACTTATCTGGTATGCTAGCAAAGTAATACTCAAGATACTTCAAGCTAGGCTTCAATAGTATGTGAACTGAGAACTTCCAGATATTCAAGCTGGATTTAGCAAAGGCAAAGGAACCAGAGATCAAATTGCCAACATCTGTTGCATCATTGGAAAAGCAAGAGAATACCAGAAAAACATCTACTTTTGTTTTATTTACTATGCCAAAGCCTTTGACTGTGGATCACAAAAAACTGTGGGAAATTATTAAAGAGATGGGAATAGCAGACCACCTTATCTGCCTCTTGAGAAATCTGTATGCAGGTGAAGAAGCAACAGTTAAGAACTGGACATGGAACAACAGGCTGGGTCCAAGTTGGAAAAGGAGTATGTCAAGGTTGTATGTCACCCTGCTTATTTAACTTATATATAAAGTACGTCAGGCAAAAATGCTGGGCTGGAGGAAGCACAAGCTGGAATCAAGATTGCCGGGAGAAATATCAGTGACCTCAGATATGCAGATGACACCACCCTTATGGCAGAAAATGAAGAAGAACTAAAGAACCTCTTGATGAAAGTGAAAAAGGAGATTGAAAAAACTGGCTTAAAAGTTAACATTAAAAGAACTAAGATCATGGCATCTGGTCCCATCACTTTTCATTGCAAATAGATGAAAAAACAATGGAAACATGACAGACTTTATTTTTGGGGGCTCCAAAATCACTGCAGATTGTGACTGTAGCCATGAAAATAAAAGACGCTTGCTCCGTGGAAGAAAAGCTATGACCAAACTAGACAGCATATTACAAACCAGAGACAGTACTTTGCCAACAAAGATCCATCTAGTCAAGGCTATGGTTTTTCCAGTAGTCATGTATGGATGTGAGAGCTGAACCAGATGCTCAGAGAGCTGAATGTCATAGATTGCTGCTTTTGAACTGTGATTTTGGAGAAGACTCTTGAGAGTCTCTTGGGCTGCAGGGAGATCAAACCATACAATCCTAAAGAAAATCAGTCCTGAATATTCTTTGGAAGGACTGATGCTGAAGCTGAAACTCCACTACTTTGGCTACCAGATGTGAAGAACTGACTCGTTCAAAAAGACACTGATGCTGGGAAAGATTGAAGGCGGGAGGAGAAGGGGACAACAGAGGATGAGATGGTTGGAAGGCATCACTGACTCAATGGACATGAGTCTGAGCAAGCTCTGGGAATTCATGATGGACAGGAAAGCCTGGCGTGCTGCAGTCCATGGGGTCCCAAAGAGTTGGACAAGATGGAATGAACAGAACTGAACCACACATGAACTCAGTTTTCCGTGAAAATGTATTTTCATGGTTATTTTATTCCTGTCTCCTCGACCTTTTTGTATTTAGGTAACAAAATTCTAGTTTATTAAATTATTTCCTTTGTCTCTGCTAGACAAAACACTTGATCAAATTCAAGGTACCAATGGGCTACCATGCATACACTGCCTCTGGTGTTCAGAGTAGAACTTTCTTTTGTTTAGTTGCTTAGTTATGTCTGACTCTTTCTGTGGGTCCGTGGACTACAGCCCACCAGGCTCCTTCTGTCTGTGGGATTTCCCAGGCAAGAATATTGGAGTTGATTTCCTTCTCCAGGAAATCTTCCGGACCTGGAGACTAAATCTGTGTCTTCTGTATTGGCTGAAAGGTTCTTTACCACTGAACCGCCGGTAGGAGGTGGAAAAAATACAGATGGAGAAAAACAGGAGTAAAGCTAATCAAGCAAACTCTTTACCAGTTAAAATATCTAGACTGCAATATTCTATCCACAAGTACCACAGCTGATATACATATATAGCATGTGATTACTTTTTCAATCTGTCAGAAAAATCCAATCCATATTTCTCTATGTCCTTCAGACTGGCTCTGACCTTTTAGGGTAGGTTATAAAAGAAAGGTTGAGGAACAATCATCAAGAGGCACAATTTTTTTTTAATTGAATATATACTTTCTGCCATAGCAGATAATATACTAGATGGTTGGATGGCATGACTGACTCAATGGACATGGGTTTGGGTGGACTCTGGGAGTTGGTGATGGACAGGGAGGCCTGGCATGCTGAGGTTCATGGTGTTGCAAAGAGTTGGACACAACTGAGAGACTGAACTGAACTGAATATTTTTCCCTTGAAGCTTCCTCTTTCAGTTCCTGTGGTAGGTGTTTGTTTAGCTCTGGCATCACTATGAAGAAGCACTGTCCTCACTCTTCAGTGCATGTTGCCACGTGTAATCTACTGGTCAGAAGATTGCATTATACTATCTTGAGATAATCTGTAGCTATTTACAGTGGTTTTCTCTCTCTCTGACTCTCTCTCTCTCACTCACACACACACACACACACACACACACACACACACACACACACTGCATCTAGAATAATCACTTTATTGTATAACAGTGGAAGACACAGTATTACATGGAATTACAATAAATACATATCATACCACTTCTCTTGCAACACCCCAGCATACTGATGTCAGTTAAGGCCAGATTTCTTAGTCTTCACTATGTACTTACATATAAAGGTAGATTTAGTAAAGCAGAGGGAGGTTTAGCTCCACCATCATCATTAATGTCACTGGAAGTTTCGTGCCTAAATTTTCAAGTATTATATTTCAAATGTAACCTGCTATTGTTTACTTTCAACCTTTTTTTCTGGCACATTTATTCTTTATGTACAGAATTGTACTAAAAAGAATGAATGGAATCTCCCTTGGAAATATAACAGGTGGTATGATTAGTATAGAATCATGCAGTAAACATGTCGTTTATATGTCTAAGTAAACATATTTAGAAATCATATCCTCTGAATTTAGAACAAAATACTTTGGTTTCTTCTAGTATTAAGTACAAATTTAATTTAATAATTTTTCTTAAAATGCTGATGTACTATTTTCAGAAGACATAGGAGATTGTTAGGTTCTATGCATTTTAGTTTGTGTATATTAAATAGTTGAAACCTTATTATCACCATTCACCATTAAATTGGTATGTCAGGTTCTACTGAAGGAAAAGGTGGAAAGAAAAAAAGAAAATCAAGCCAGGTAAAGAACAGCAGTGTGAACTTGTGAACAATCTCCAAAGTTATTTTCAGAAACCATTTTAAAGAGATTAACAAAAGACTAGTTTCCCCCATGAAGGATTAGGTAGAGACACTGTGGGAAATGTTTTGATAAACTTCAAGTTAGTGCTATGCATATATTAACTACCAAACAATGGCAATGATCTCACACCATAGCAAAGTAATACTCAAAATTCTCCAAGCTAGGCTTCAGCAATATGTGAACCGTGAACTTCCAGATGTTCAAGCTGGTTTTAGAAAAGGCAGAGGAACCTGAGATCAAATGGCCAACATCTGCTAGATCATTGAAAAAGCAAGAGAGTTCCAGAAATAACATCTATTTCTGCTTTATTGACTATGCCAAAGCCTTTGACTGTGTGGATCACAATAAACTGTGGAAAGTTCTTCAGGAGATGGGAATACTAGACCACCCGACCTGTCTTTTGAGAAATCTGTATGCAGGTCAGGGAGCAACAGTTAGAACTGGACATGGAACAACAGACTGGTTCCAAATAGGAAAAGGAGTACGTCAAGGCTGTATATTGTCACCCTGCTTATTTAACTTATATGCAGAGTACATCATGAGAAATGCTGGGCTGGAGGAAGCACAAGCTGGAATCAAGATTGCTGAGAGAAATATCAATAACCTCAGATATGCAGATGACACCACCCCTATGACAGAAAGTGAAGAGGAACTAAAGAGCCTCTTGATGAAAGTGAAAAAAAGAGAGTGAAAAAGTTGGCTTAAAGCTCAACATTCAGAAAACAAAAATCATGGCACCTGGTCCCATCTCTTCATGGTAAATAGACAGAGAAACAGTGGAAACAGTGGCTGACTTTTTTTGGGGGAGGCTCCAAAATCACTGCAGATGGTGACTGCAGCCATGAAATTAAAAGATGCTTGCTCCTTGCAAAGAAAGTTATGACCAACCTAGACAGCATATTAAAAAGCAGAGACATTACTTTGCCAACAAAGGTCCTTCTCATCAAGGTTATGGTTTTTCCAGTAGTCATGAATGGATGTGAAAGTTGGATTGTAAAGAAAGATGAGCACTGAAGAATTGATGCTTTTGAACTGTGATTTTGGAGAAGACTCTTGAGTGTGCTTTGGACTGCAGGGAGATCCAACCAGTCCATCCTAAAGGAGATCAGTCCTGGAAGTTCATTGGAAGGACTGATGTGGAAGCTGAAACTAATACTTTGGCCACCTGATGCAAAAAGCTGACTCATTTGAAAAAACACTGATGCTGGGAAAGATTGAGTGCAGGAGGAGAAGGGGACAACAGCAGATGAGATGGTTGGATGGCATCACCTACTCAATGGACATAAGTCTGGGTAAACTCCAGGAGTTGGTGATGGACAGGGAGGCCTGGTGTGGTGCAGTCCGTGGGGTCACAAAGTGTTGAGCACTACTGAGCAACTGAATTGAACTGAACTGATATATTCCTACTTGATGTGAATACCAATTAAGTAATTTTAAGTACAAATTGAATTTTCTCTTAGTTGAAAATGTTAAAGGTGTAAGAAATACCACTTCACCCTCCATCTTATTAGAAAAAATGATGAGTTCCTAGGGCATTTGATAAAAATAAATCAAGTAAGAAAAGATTTTTAAATGACCAGAAGAAAATTAAAAACAATGCAACAAAGTTCATCATAAAATGAAGTACATGCTACCAAGGAACAAAGAATCAATAGTTACATTATGTAGCAGGTAGAATTTACCTGCAGTCACAGGCTTCTTCAGAAAAGTGACTAGATTCCTCCCACATGGACAGTAGCTCCAGAAAAAGAATGCTAAAATAAATAAATAAAATAGCATTTAATGTGGGTATGTGTGCTTAAAGGCTCCTCCTGGAAAAATGCATAATTTCTTAATGGAGCATGTATCTGAGATGTGGTACAGTGACTCCTGCTGCTAAGTCGCTTCAGTCGTTTCTGACTCTGTGTGACCCCATAGACGGCAGCCCATTGGGCTCCGCCATCCCTGGGATTCTCCAGGCAAGAACACTGGAGTGGGTTGCCATTTCCTTCTCCAATGCATGAAAGTGAAAAGTTAGAAGTGAAGTCGCTCAGTCGCGTCTGACTCAGCGACCCCATGGACTGCAGCCTACCAGGCTCCTCCATCCATGGGAGTTTCCAGGCAAGAGTACTGGAGTGGGGTGCCATTGCCTTCTCCGACAGTGACTCCTAGGACAATCCAAATCCTTTCCAGATTTCTATAAAAAAGAATAACATGTTTAAATGAAGTATGGAATGAAACTCTAATTAATTTGAATACCTCAGTAGAAAAAGACAGAATATGCTTTTTCAGTTGATATTTAAGTATCTCCTTGCAGATTATGTTTTTGAAATGTAAGTGTGGGTATAAGAAATTGATATACATTTACAAAATGATATTAAGAAGATATAGTCTTCTATACCAGAGAAAGCGATGGCACCCCACTCCAGTACTCTTGCCTGGAAAATCCCATGGATGGAGGAGCCTGGTAGGCTCCAGTCCATGGGGTCACCAAGAGTCGGACATGACTGAGCGACTTCACTTTCACTTTTCACTTTCATACACTGGAGAAGGAAATGGCAGCCCACTCCAGTGTTCTTGCTTGGAGAATCCCAGGGATGGTGGAACCTGGTGGGCTGCCGTCTATGGGGTCACACAGAGTCGGACATGACTGAAGTGACTTAGCAGTAGCAGTAGCAGTCTTCTATACCAGGCTATTATAGTAGACAAAATGATTCCATAGATTGGTCTATTGGGATTCTGTGCTTATGGGGAATCTTAACAGCAATGATGTGAAGTGAAAGGCAAAGGAAAAAAGGAAAGATATACCCATCTGAATGCAGAGTTTCAAAGAATAGCAAGATAAATAAGAAAACCTTCCTCAGTGATCAATGCAAAGAAATAGAGGAAAATAATAGAATGAGAAAGACTAGAGATCACTTCAAGAAAATTAGAGATACTAAGGGAACATTTCATGCAAAGATGGGCTCTATAAAGGACAGAAACGGTATGGACCTAAGAAGCAGAAGATATTAAGAAGAAGTGGTAAGAATGAATACACAGAAAAACTATACAAAAAAGATCTTCATGACCCAGATAATGATGATGGTGTTATCACTCACCTAGAGCCAGACATCCTGGAATGAAAAGTCAAATGAGCCTTAGGAAGCACCATTATGAACAAAGCTAGTGGAGATTATCTAATGGTAGTTGATCTATTTCAAATTCTAAAAGAAGATGCTGTGGAAGTGCTGCACTCAATATGCCAGCAAATTTGGAAAACTCAACAGTGGCCACGGGACTGGAAAAAGTCCATTTTTATTCCAATTCCAAAGAAAGACAATGATAAAGAATATTCAAACTATAGCATAATTGCACTCATCTCACACACTAGCAAAGTAATGCTCAAAATCCTCCAAGCTAGGCTTCAACAGTAAGTGAACCATGAACTTCCAGATGGTCAAGCTGGTTTTTAAAAAGGCAAAGGAAACAGAGATTAAATTGCCAACATCCATTGAATCTTTGAAAAAAGCAAGAGAGTTTCAGAAAAACATCCACTTTATTAACTATGCCAAAGCCTTTGTGTGGATCAAAGCAAACTGTAAAAAATTCTTCAAGAGATAGGAATACCAGACCACCTGACCTGTCTCCTGAAAAATCTGTGTGCAGGTCAAGAAGCAATAGTGAAAACTGGACATGGAACAACAGACTGGTTCCAAATCAGGAAAGGAGAACATCAGGGTTGTATATTGTTACCCTGCTTATTTAACTTACATGCAGAAAACATCATGTGAAATGCTGGGCTGGATGAAGCACAAGCTGGAATCAAGATTTCCGGGAGAACTGTCAATGACCTCAGATATGCAGATGACACCAGCCCTATGGCAGAAAGCAAAGAAGAACTAAAGAGCCTCTTGAAGAAAGTGAAAGAGGAGAGTGAAAACGTTGGGTTAAAACTCATCATTCAGAAAAAAGATCATGGCATCTGGCCCCATCACTTCATGGCAAATAGATGGGGAAATAATGAAAACAGTGAGAGACTTTATTTTTGTGGGCTCCAAAATCACTGCAGATGGTGACTGAAGCCAAGAAATTAAGACACTTCCTCCTTGAAAGAAAAGCTATGATCAACCTAGACAGCATATTAAAAAGCAGAGACATTACTTTGCCAACAAAGGTCCATGTAGTCAAAGCTATGGTTTTTCCAGCAGTCATATATGGATGTGAGAGTTGGACTATAAGGAAACTTGAGTGTGGAAGAACTGATGCTTTTGAACTGTGGTATTAGAGAAGATTCTTGAGAGTCCATTGGGCTGCAAGGAGATCAAACCATACAACCCTGAAGGAAATCAGTTTTGAATATTCATGAGAAGGACTGATTCTGAAGCTGCAACTCCAATACTTTGGCCACCTGATGAGGAGAACTGATTCAGTGGAAAAGACTCTGATGCTAGGAAGTATTGAAGGCAGGAGGAGAAGGGGACGACGGAGGATGAGATGGTTGGATGGCGTTACTGATTTGATGGACATGAGTTTGATTAAAGCTCCGGAAGTTGGTGATGGATGGAATCCTGGTGTGCTGCAGTCCATGGAGTCTGAAAGAGTAGGACACGACTGAGTGACTGAACTGAACTGACCGAACAATGATGTTTGAATAGAGTGGAAAGGAGTGACAGGAAGCATGCATACTCTGCTTATCTCCTCTGCTCAGTAACATAATCCATTTTTCCATCAGACTTACAAAACAGAATGAAAGATTAAATTCTTTAAAGATGGCAAAGCAAAGCATTGTATCCAACATAAGGTCCTTCTGAGCTAGTAGCCCTGTACAACAGCACATGTCATAAACATGTGATGTTAAATCAGATGAGTACAACTTATAATTTGTTCAAAACTAGGAAAGGAATACAACAAGGCTGTATATTGTCACACTGCTTATTTAACTTGCATTCATAGTATATCATGTGAAATATCGGGCTAGATGAATCACATGCTGCAATCAAGATGGCTGACAGAAATATTAACAACCCCAGATATGCAGATGATACCACCCTAATGGCACAAAGCAGAAAGGAACTTAGGAGCCTCTTGATAAGTGTAAAAGAGGAGAGTGAAAAAGCTGGCTTAAATTCAACATTTGAAAAGTGAAGATCATAGCATCCAGCTCCATCACTTCATGGCAAATAGAAGGGGGGAAAGTGGAAGCAGTGCCATATTTTTTTTTTGGGGGGGTGGGCCTGAAATTCACTGTGGATGGTGACTGCAGCCATGAAATTAAAAGACACTTGCTTCTTGGAAGGAAAGCTGTTGCAAACCTAGACAGTGTATGAAAAAGCAGAGATATCATTTTGCCAACAGAGGTCTGTATAGTCAAAGATATGTTTTTTTTTTTTTTTCTTTCAGTAGTCATGTATGGATGAGAGAGTTGAACTGTAAAGAAGGCTGAGCACTAAAGAGTTGATGCTTTTGAATTATGGTGCTGGAGAAGATCTTGAAAGTCCCTTGGACTGCAAGGAGATCAAACCGCTCAATCCTAAAGGAAATCAGTCCTGAGTATTCATTGGAAGGACTGAGGCTGAAGCTGAAGCTCTAGTACTTTGGCCATCTGATGCAAAGGGCTGACTCATTGGAAAAAACCCTGGGAAAGATTGAATGAAACAGAAGCGGGTGGCAAAGGATGGATGGTTAAAAAGCATCACTGACTCAGTGAACATGAAATTGAGGAAAATCTAGGAGATAGTGGATGACAGAGGAGTTTGATGTATTGCAGTCCATGGGATGGCAAAGAATTGACACAACTTAGTGAGTGAACAACAACGATCACCAATATAATCCATCAAGACAAAGTAATATCTCTGCTTTTTAATATGCTGTCTAAGTTGGTCATTACATTTCTTCCAAGGAGTAAGCATGTTTTAATTTCATGGCTGCAGTCACAATATGCAGTTATTCTGGAGCCCGAAAAATGTAAAGTCTACCACTGTTTCCACTGTTTCTCTATCTATTTGCCATAAAGTGATGGGACCAGATGCCATGATATTAATTTACTGCACGTTGAGCTTTAAGCCAACTTTTTCATTCCCTTCTTTCACTTTCATCAAGAGGCTCTTTAGTTCTTCTTTGCTAATGGCCATAAAAATGGTGTCATCTGCATATCTGAGGTTCCTGATATTTCTCCTGGCAATCTTAATTTCAGCTTGTATTTCATCCAACTCAGTGTTACTCATGATGCACTCTGCATATAAGTTAAATAAGCAGGGTGACAATATACAGCTTTGATGTACTCCTTTTCCTATTTGGAACCAGTCTGTTGTTCCATGTCCAGTTCTAACTGTTGCTTTCTGACCTACATACAGGTTTCTCAAGAGGTAGGTCAGGTGGTCTGCTATTCTCATCTCTTTCAGAATTTTCCACAGTTTGTTGTGATTCACACAAAGGCTTTGGCATAGTCAGTAAAGTAGAAATAGATGTTTTTCTGGAACTCTCTTGCTTTTTTGAAGATCCAGCAGGTGTTGGCAATTTGATCTCTGGTTCCTCTGCCCTTTTTTAAAACCAGCTTAAACATCTGGAAGTTCATGCTTCATGTATTGTTGAACCTTGGCTTGGAGAATTTTGAGCATTACTTTACTAGCATGTGAGATGAGTTAAATCGTGTTGTAGTTTGAGCATTTTTGGCAATGCCTTACTTTGGGATTGGAATGAAAACTGCTCTTTTCCAGTCCTGTGGCCACTGCTGAGTTTCCCGAATTTGCTGGCATATTGAGTGCAGCACTTTCACAGCATCAATGTTTAGGATTTCAAATAGTTCAACTGGAATTCCATCACCCCCACTAGCTTTGTTGGTAGTGATGCTTCCTAATGCCCACTTTACTTCACATTGCAGGATGTCTGGCTCTAGGTGAGTGATCACATCGTCATGATTATCTGGGCCCTGATGATCTTTTTTTCCTCCTCAGCCATTTGTTTTTTTGTATTTCTTTTTCTTGGGGATGATCTTCCTTCCTGTCTCCTGTACAATGTATAATACCCCCAGTTCCATCCATTTTTTATAAATAGCAAAGATTCATTCTTCTTATAGCTGAGTAACATTCCATTATATATATCACATATTCTCTATCTATCTGTGGATGGAAACTTAGATTGCAACTCAGATCAGTCACTCAGTCGTGTCTCCTTCTTTGTGACCCCACGAACAGCAGCAAGCCAGGCTTTCCTGTACATCACCAAATCCTGGAGCATACTCAAACTCATGTCCACTGAGTCAGTGATGCCATCCAACCATATCATCCTCTGTCATCCCCTTCTTGTCCTGCCTTCAATCTATCCCAGCATAAGAGTGTTTTCTGGTGAGTCAGTTCTTCGCATCAGGTAGTCAAAGTATTGGAGCTTCAACTTCAGTATTAGTCCTTCCAATGAACATTCAGGACTGATTCCCTTTAGGATGTTGGATCTCTTTGCAGTCCAAGGAACTCTCAAGTGTCTTCTCCAACATCACAGTTCAAAAGCATCAATTATTCCATTCTCAGCTTTCCACGCTTCCATGCTATCCCAGAAGCGTGGCTGAGAGGAGCTACCCCACATCCAAGGTAAGGAGCAGTGACTGCGGTTTGCTGGAGCAGCCATGAAGAGATACCCCACGTCCAAGGTAAGACAAAACCAAATAAGACAGTAGGCACTGAGAAAGGGCATGATAGGGCAGACAGACTGAAACCACAATCACAGACAACTAGCCAATCTGATCACATGAACCATAGCCTTGTCTAACTCAATGAAACTAAGCCATGCCGTGTCGGGCCACTCAAGACAGACGGGTCATAGTGGAGAGGACTGACAGAATGTGGTCCACTAGAGAAGGGAATGGCAAACCTACTTCAGTATTTTTGCCTTGAGAGTCCCATGAACAGTATAACAAGGGAAAAAGATAGGACACTGAAAGATGAACTCCCCAGATTGGTAGGTGCCAAATATGCTACTGGAGATCAGTGGAGAAATAAGTCCAGAAAGAATGAAGGGATGGAGCCAAAGCAAAAACAACACCCAGTTGTGGAAGGGACTGGTGATAGAAGCAAGGTTCGATGCTGTAAAGAACAATAGGAACCTGGACTGTTAGGTCCATGAATCAAGGCAGATTGGAAGTGGTAAAACAAGAGATGACAAGAGTGAACATCAACATTCTAGGAATCAGCGACTAAGATGGAGTGGAATGGGTGAATTTAACTCAAATGACCATTATATCTACTACTGTGGGCAGGAATCCATTAGAAAAAATGGAGTAGACATCATAGTCAACAAAAGAGTCCAAAATGCAGTACTTGGATGCAATCTCAAAAACGACAGTATGATCTCAGGTTCATTTCCAATGAAAACCATTCAATATCATGGTAATCCATGACCAGTAATCCTGAAGAAGCTGAAGTTGAACAGTTCTTTGAAGACCTACAAGACTTCTAGAACTAACACCCAAAAAAGATGTCTTTTCATTATAGGGGACTTGAATGCAAAAGTAGGAAGTCAAGAAACACCTGGAGTAACAGGCAAATTTTGCCTTGGAGTACAGAATAAAGCAGGGCAAATAATTCTAATAGAATTCAGCCAAGAGAGTGCACTAGTCATAGCAAACACCCTCTGCCAACAAAACCAGAGAAGATCGTTTTGGACATCACCAGATGGTCAACACCAAAATCAGATTGATTATATTCTTTGCAGCCAAAGATGGAGAAGCTCTATACAGTCAGCAAAAACAAGACTGAGAGCTGGCTGTGGCTCAGGTCATGAACACTTTATTGCCAAATTCAGACTGAAATTGAAGAAACTGGAGAAAACAACTAGGCCATTCAGGTATAACTTAAATAAATCCCTTATGACTATACAGTGGAAGTGAGAAATAGATTTAAGAGACTAGATATGATAGACAGAGTGCCTGATGAACTAAGAACAGAGGTTTGTGACATTGTACAGGAGACAGAAATCAAGATCATCCCCAAGAAAAAGAAATGCAAAAAAGCAAAATGGCTGTCTGAGGAGGCCTTACAAATAGCTGTGAAAAGAAGGGAAGTGAAAAGCAAAGGAGAAAAGGAAAGATATACCTATTTAAATGCAGAGTTCCAAAGAATAGTAAGGAAATATAAGAAAGCCTTCATCAGTGATCAATGAAAAGAAATAGAGGAAAACAATAGAATGGGAAAGACTAGAGATCTCTTCAAGAAAATTAGAGGTACCAAGGGAACATGTCATGCAAAGATGGGCTCGAAAAAGGACAGAAATGGTATGGACCAAACAGAAGCAGAAGATATTAATAAGAGGTGGCAAGAATACACAGAAGAACTGTACAAAAAAGATCTTCAAGACCTAGATAATCACAACGGTGTGATCACTCACCTAGAGCCAGACATCCTGGAATGTGATGTCAAGTGGGCTTTAGGAAACATCAGTATGAACAGTGCTAGTGGAGGTGATGGAATTCCAGTTGAGCTATTTCAAAACCTGAAAGATGATGCTGTGAAAGTGCTGCACTCAATATGCCAGCAAATTCGAGAAACTCAGCAGTGGCCACAGGACTGGAAAAGTCAGTTTTCATTCTAATCCCAAAGAAAGGCAATGCCAAAAAATGCTCAAACTACCAAACAGTTTCACTCATCTCACACACTAGTAGAGTATTGCTTAAAATTCTCCAAGTCAGGCTTTAGCGATATGTGAACCATGAACTTCCAGATGTTCAAGCTGATTTTAGAAAGGGAGAGGGACCAGAGATCAAATTACCAACATCCAATGGATCAACAAAAAAGCAAGAGAGTTCCAGAAAAACATCTGTTTCTACTTTATTGACTATGCCAAAGTCTTTGACTATGTGGGTCACAGCAAACTGGAAAATTCTGAAAGAGATGGGCATACCAGACGACTTGACCTGCCTATTGAGAAACCTATATCCAGGTCAGGAAGCAACAGTTAGAACTGGACGCAGACCAACAGACTTGTTCCAAATAGGAAAAGGAATACATCAAGGCTGTATATTGTCACCCTGCTTATTTAACTTATATGCAGAGTACAACATGAGAAATGCTAGGCTGCAGGAAATACAAGCTGGAATCAAGACTGCCAGGAGAAATATCAATAACCTCAGATACGTAGATGACACCACCCTTATGGCAGAAAGTGGAGAAGAACTAAAGAGCCTCTTGATGAAAGTGAAAGAGGAGAGTGAAAAAGTTGGCTTAAAGCTCAACATTCAGAAAACTAAGAT
>SJYT01068624.1:8799-42903 GCA_006410635.1 Cephalophus harveyi | reverse complement strand
AGTCCCTTGGACTGCAAGGAGATCCAACCAGTCCATTCTGAAGGAGATCAGCCCTGGGATTTCTTTGGAAGGAATGATGCTAAAGCTGAAACTCCAGTACTTTGGCCACCTCATGCGAAGAGTTGACTCACTGGAAAAGACTGATGCTGGGACAGATTGGGGGCAGGAGGAGAAGGGGACGACAGAGGATGAGATGGCTGGATAGCATCACGGACTCGATGGACGTGAGTCTGAGTGAACTCCGGGAGTTGGTGATGGACAGGGAGGCCTGGCGTGCTGTGATTCATGGGGTCGCAAAATGTCAGACACAACTGAGTGACTCAACTGAACTGAACTGAAAGGTAAAATTCAAGCTAAATAATAGAATATTTTTCCTTTGGAGAAGGCTCTTACTCATGGAAGAACAGGTGACTTATCTGAAATGTTGGAGCAGTATTCATTGTCCATATATATATATGTAAATAAGGCTGCTATTATTTCCAGAGATCAAATTGCCAACATCTGCTGGATCACTGAAAAAGCAAGAGGTCCAGAAAAACATCTATCTCTGCTTCATTAACAATGCCAAAGCTTTTGTGTGTATCACAACAAACTGTGGAAAATTTTTAAAGAGATGGGAATACCAGACCATCTTACTTTCTTCCTGAGAAATCTGTATGCAGGTCAAGAAGCAACAGTCAGAACCAGAAATGGAACAGACTGATTCCAAATTGGGAAAGGGGTACGTCAAGGCTGTATGTTGTCACCCTGCTTACTTAACTTATATGAAGAGCACATCATGAAAAATGCTGGGTTGGATGAAGCACAAGCTGGAATCAATATTGCCAAGAGAAATATCAATAACCTCAGATATGCAGATGACACAATTTTTATGGTAGAAAGCAAAGAAGAAGTAAAGAGTCTCTTGATGAAAGTGAAAGAGAAGAGTGAAAAAATTGCTTAAATCTCAACATACAGAAAACTAAGATCATGGCATCTGGTCTCATGAGTTCATTTCAGTTCAGTCACTCAGTCGTGTCTGACTCTTTGCGACCCCATGAATTGCAGCATACCAGGCCTACCTGGTCATCACCATCTCCTGGAGTTCACAGAAACTCATGTCCATTGAGTCAGTGATGCCATCCAGCCATCTCATCCTCGATTGTCCCCTTCTCCTCCTGCCCCCAATCTGTCCCAGCATCAGAGTCTTTTCCAGTGAGTCAACACTTTGCATGAAGTAGCCAAAGTATTGGAGTTTCAGCTTTAGCATCATTCCTTCCAATGAACACCCAGGACTGATCTCCTTCAGAATGGACTGGTTGGATCTTGTTGTAGTCCAAGGGACTCTCAAGATCTTCTCCAACACACAGTTCAAAAGCATCAATTCTTTCGTGCTCAGCTTTCTTCACAGTCCAAATCTCACATCCATACATGACTACTAGAAAAACAATAGTCTTGACTAGATGGACCTTTGTTGGCAAATTAATGTCTCTGCTTTTCAATATGCTATCTAGGTTGGTCATAACTTTCCTTCCAAGGAGTAAGCATCTTTTAATTTCATGGCTGCAGTCACCATCTGCAGTGATTTTGGAGNAAATCTCACATCCATACATGACTACTAGAAAAACAATAGTCTTGACTAGATGGACCTTTGTTGGCAAATTAATGTCTCTGCTTTTCAATATGCTATCTAGGTTGGTCATAACTTTCCTTCCAAGGAGTAAGCATCTTTTAATTTCATGGCTGCAGTCACCATCTGCAGTGATTTTGGAGTCCCCCCAAAATAAAGTCTGACACTGTTTCCCCATTTATTTCCCATGAAGTGATGGGACCAGATGCCATGATCTTAGGTCATATTGAACTTTAGGCCAACTTTTTTACTCTCCTCTTTCACTTTCATCAAGAGGCTTTTGAGTTCCTCTTCACTTTCTGCCATAAGGGTGGTGTCATCTGCATATCTGAGGTTATTCATATTTCTCCCGGCAATCTTGATTCCAGCTTGTGCTTCTTCCAGCCCAGCGTTTCTCATGATGTACACTGCATCTAAGTTAAATAAGCAGGGTGACAATATACAGCCTTGACGGACTCCTTTTCTTATTTGGAACCAGTCTATTGTTCCAAGTCCAGTTCTAACTGTAGTTTCCTGACCTGCATATAGGTTTCTCAAGAGGCAGGTCAGGTGGTCTGGTATTCCCATCTCTTTCAGAGTTTCCCACAGTTTTGTGATCCTCACAGTCAAAGGCTTTGGCATAGTCAATAAAGCAAAAGTAGATATTTTCCTGGAACACTCTTGCTTTTTTGATGATCCAGCAGATGTTGGCAATTTGATCTCTGGTTCCTCTGCCTTTTCTAAAACCAGCTTGAACATCTGGAATTTCATGGTTCACGTATCACTGAAGCCTGGCTTGGAGAATTTTGAGCATTTCTTTACTAGCATGTGAGATGAGTGCAATTGTGTGGTAGTTTGAGCACTCTTTGGCATTGCCTTTCTTTGGGATTGGAATGAAAACTGACCTTTTCCAGTCCTCTGGCCACTGCTGAGTTTTCCAAATTGCTGGCATATTGAACGCAACACTTTCACAGCATCATCTTTCAGGATTTGAAATAGCTCAACTGGAATTCCATCACCTCCACTAGCTTTGTTCGTAGTGACGCTTTCTAAGGCCGACTTGATTTCACATTCTAGGATGTCTGGCTCTAGATGAGTGATCACACCATCGTAATTATCTTCGTCTTGAAGATCTTTTTTGTACATTTCTTCTGTGTATTCTTGCCATCTCTTCTTAATATCGTCTCCTTCTGTTAGGTCCATACCATTTCTGTCATATATCGAGCCCATCTTTGCATGAAATATTCCTTTGGTATCTCTAAATTTCTTAAACAGATTTCTAGTCTTCCCATTCTGTTGGCTTCCTCTATTTCTTTGCATTGATTGCTGAGTTAGGCTTTCTTATCTCTCCTTGCTATTCTTTGGAACTCTGCATTCAGATGCTTATATCTTTCCTTTCCTCCTTTGCCTTTCACTTCTTTTCTTTTCACAGGTATTTGTAAGGACTCCTCAGACAGCCATTTTGCTTTTTTGCATTTCTTTTCCATGGGGATGGTCTTGATGCCTGTCTCCTGTACAATGTCATGAACTTCAGTCCATAGTTCATCAGGCACTGTGTCTATCAGATCTAGTCCCTTAAATCCATTTCTCACTTCCACTGTATAATCATAAGGGATTTGATTTAGGTCATACCTAAGTGATCTAGTGGTTTTCCCTAGTTTCTTCAATTTAAGCCTGAATTTGGCAATGAGGAGTTCATGTCTGAGCCACAGTCAGCTCCTGGTCTTCTTTCTGTGGACTGTATCGAGCATCTCGTCTTTGGCTGCAAAGAATATAATCAATCTGATTAGAGTGTTGACCATCTGGTGATGTCCATGTGTAGAGTCTTCTCTTGTGTTGTTGGAAAAGGGTGTTTGCTATGAGCAGTGCATTGTGTTGGCAAAACTCTATTAGCCTTTGCCCTTTCATTCCGTATTCCAAAGCCAAATTTGTCTGTTACTCCAGGTGTTTCTTGACTTCCTACTTTTACATTCCATTCCCTTTAATGAAAAGGACATCTTTTTTGGGTGTTAGCCTGGAGAATCCCATGGACAGAGGAACCTGGCAGGCTACATTCCATAAGGTTGCACAGAGTCAGACATGCCTGAGGTAATATCACGCAGCATGTACTTTTTGGAACACTGAGGGAATAACTCATATCCCATACTAACATATTCAGTTCAATTCAGTTCAGTTCAGTCGCTCAGTCATGTCCAACTTTTTGTGACCCCATGAACTGTAGCACGCCAGGTCTCCCTGTCCATTACCAACTCCCAGAGTTCACTCAAACTCATGTCCATCACTGGTTAATATCTGACCTCGAACTCTGAATATAGACAGAGGTACTCTACATGAACTTCTTGGAGATCAGAGGACTTCTCATGGCAAATAGATGGGGAAAGAGTGGAAACAGTGACAGACTTTATTTTTGGGGGCCCCCAAATCACTGCAGATGGGGACTGCAGCCATGAAATTAAAACACGCTTGCTAGTCATTTTCTCAGCCATATGTATATATTTATGTATTATTGTATAAAAGGGGGATGATACTGAGAATTAGCAATCTCTCCCATAACACCTGGCTTGGATATCTGGTTACATCTGATTTGGTTCTGAAAGGGTCAGTGTGTTTTCTTTTCTGTTCTATAAATGATTGCGAGACTGTGTAGGACCTCAGGCCACACTTTCTCATTGCTGACCAAAGAATACATCTCTTCTCAAGCAACTCTTGCTTTTTTGACTGTGTGGCAGACTGCAGGGCTCTGTATGAAGATATTTTACTCCATTACCAGCTTTAATCAATTCATTAGTTGGAGTTAACATCAAATTTGGGAGTGGGTACATTTGTTGATTTCAAGTCCAAGCTTTGGTCTTCAATCCAGTTATAAAAAAAGATATCTATGCTTTAGTGCTCAATTTTTTGTCTATTTTATGAATTTGTCCAAAGCAGCTAGACAAGAGAAAGGACTATTTGAATGATACTCCAACATTTATTAATTTCTTTGATCCTGAGAACAGCATAATAAATTAAGTGAGGCAGTATTGCTTTTTCTATATAAATGTGAGGGGGGAAAAAACTATCAAGAGAGTTCACTTTAAGGAGAGAATACTTCAGAACTTACAGAAAATCAAAAGGTACACTCTCTGAGAAAATTTAACTACAGCTTTGTTTCCCTGGTGGCTCAGATGGTAAAGCTTCTGCTTACTATTCATAGCATAATAAATTAAGTGAGGCAGTATTGCTTTTTCTATATAAATGTGAGGGGGGAAAAAACTATCAAGAGAGTTCACTTTAAGGAGAGAATACTTCAGAACTTACAGAAAATCAAAAGGTACACTCTCTGAGAAAATTTAACTACAGCTTTGTTTCCCTGGTGGCTCAGACGGTAAAGCTTCTGCTAACTATTCAGGAGACCCTGGTTTGATCCCTGGGTCAGGAAGATCCTCTGGAGAAGGAAATGGCAACCCACTCCAGTACTCTTGCCTGGAAAATCCCATGGATGGAGGAGCATGGTTGGCTACAGTCCATGGAGTCGAAAAGAGTCGGACGTGACTGAATGACTTCACTTTCACTTTTGATTAATTGCTTATTTACTCATAATAGTACACAGAAAGATAACTGGAAATATTTTTAAAACATCATAATATCTATATAAGGATACAGAAAAATTAATGATAATGAAGTAAGAAAAGAATGTGGCTTTAGAATATGACTATTGACATTGACTCGTCGTCCACTTCTTACTATAACTAACCATATAGGGATAATTTAACTCTAAGAACTTCTGTTTTCATAAAACATGTTTGAGATGATATTGGTTCATAAAATTATGATATCATGGAAATGACTATCACTTATAAAATAAATTTCATTTTACAGCCCTTGATAGATTTCCTATTGTATTGCTACTTGTCAATTCCATCCTTGTCCAATCTAAGATCCTGTAGCTCCTCTGTTTTCTTCTACATAAATCCAAATATTAAATATTATTCTTTGCTTAAGAACATGTCATAGCAAACGTATCTCATGGCGTACAAGAAAATATTTCTTTTATGTATTACTAAAAATGATATAACCCTGGAGAAGGAAATGGCAACCCACTCCAGTATTCTTGCCTGGAGAAACCCATGGACAGAGAAACCTGGCAGGCTACAGTTCACGAGGTTGCAAGAGTCAGACACGACTTAGTGACTAAACCACCACCACCACAACCAAATACGATATAAGGAAACTGTATAAAGAAGAACTGCAAGGTCTATACGGAAATACAACGAAAAGAATATATCAGATTTCTGATAGAAATGCTGATTCTGATAGATTTTTTTTTTTTTCCGAATTGTTATGTTTGTTGAAGGATGTTATGAGATTATCTTTGGGTGAATGAGTAGAAGAAAGGAGATTAGTTAGATAACCATCAGTGGGAGGAGGAAATGTGATCAGAGAGGGAGGGGAACAACTCAAAGGAGACCAAGGTGGCTCAGATGGTAAAGAATCTGCCTGTGGTGTGGGAGACCTGGGTTTAATTCCTGGGTTGATAGGATCCCCTGGAGAAGGAAAAGGCAACCCACTCCAGTATTCTTCCCTGGAGAATTCCATGGACAGTCAGGATACAGTCCATGGGGTCACAAAGAGCTGGACACAACTAAATGACTAACAGACACACAAGGGAGCAAAACATATTTAAGTAACAAACCTGGCAAAACAAGAGAGTTTCTTTGGTAGAAATGACCCTAATTGACATCTTCTCAGAAATGAAGAGAAAATGAGAATGCAAAAATCAGACTATATGATAGTGAAAGATGGTGGCAAACTCAAACAGAATTAAATAGGAAGAAAGTTAATAGGAAGCATTATACATAGTACAACTGTGTAATATACAAAATTGTTATACTATATTGTGTAAAGAGTCACATTATTACACTGAAGTTATATTCAGGTGAATCATAAGTATGATACAACTTTGTAGGCACAGTTTAGTAAAAAATATCATCTCACTTGAACCAGTTAGAAGTTATAAATAAAATATAATGAATTCATTTGATATGTAAAATATTATAGCATTTGGATCAAATAGATTGATATAAAAGAACTCTGAATAAATTGTAAAGAAAGATACTGAGAAAAAGGCACACAAAAAAAGTTTAGAAATAATCTCTAAGTAAGTGTAAGTGCATCCGTGTAAGACAAGACTTCAAACAGGAGAAGTTGGTCCTTTGGGAAAATACATTCTGTTCAGTCTTTGTTAAAAGCAGAAAGTAGGTGTGTAGAAACAAGAGTGTAGTATCTTCAGCTGGAACAAGTGATATATTCATTTCAAAAGAAGAACATGTCTGATGTAAGAAACAAATGCCTCTGTGGCTAGAAGCTTTGGGAAAGATTTCTTACAGTTATCATGAGTATGTCCACAATAAATCCTATTGAAATCACCCTCTCTTTGAGGGATTATATAATCATTGTTCTCACTGAAATGCTGCTTTTTTTCAGAAAAGTGTTTGCTTTTGCTGCTATCTGAGACAGATTATCACCTATGCATGAATTGTTAGCTTTTCAGTACCTACCAGTACTTTGTGTTAGGCACATTGAACTATAAAGATGAGGAAACAATGCCCTCTTTCTGAGGATATTGACAGTTATTAGTGAGGTTGACTAACATATTTAAAATAAGAGATAATCCTTGATTAGAGATTGGTAATTTAATCTGCCCAGGAGATGCAGGGTAGATATCAGTTGACTTGCATTTGACCTGAGACTTGAAGGATAAATACACATCATCTCAAATAAAGAGTTGTGTTTTTTTTTTGCCATGGCACAAATGGTAGAAATCATGCTAAGGACTCACTGATTTATTGACTATAGACTAATAATGAATCACACAACTTTTTCCTGAGTATTGGATTTTTAAATAATTGAGGATATTCATTTTGAAGCTATATAACAAGATGCAGAATATTATCAAAAGATAGCATTGCAGTTGAGCATGTCTGTAGTACATCTGTATTATGCTCCCTCTGTTGTGAGTCAAGTATATCTAGATATATAGTATTAGCTTTTCCAGGGAGAAACCTTTCAGAATTCCAAGTTCTGTGACTGAATTTTGCCTATCACTTGACTGAAGTAGACTGGACTGTGGCAAGGTCTTGCATTGACCCTGCTACATGTCCTAAATAAATACTGAATGCTATCCTAGATTATAGTTGAAAACTCCACGGGAAAGAGTACTTGATGTAACATATTGCTTTGGCTATAGGAGACACCTATGCTATACTATTGGGCTTCTCAGGTGGCACAGTGGTAAAGCATCCAACTGCCAATGAAGGAGATGCAGGACATGCAGGCTTGATCACTAGTTGGGGAAAATCTCTTGGTGTAGGAAATGGCAATTGGCTCCAGTATTCCTGCCTGGAAAATTCCATGGACAGAGAAGTCTGGCAGGCTAGAATCCATGGGGTCGCAAAGAGTCAGACAGAACTGAGCAACTAAACATGCTGTATTCAGTTCAGTTCAATTCAGTTCAGTCACTCAGTCATGTCCAACTCTGCGACCCCATGAATTGCTGCACACGAGGCCTCCCTGTCCATCACCAACTCCTAGAGTTCACTCAAACTCATGTCTATCAAGTCGGTGATGCCATCCAGCCATCTCATCCTCTGTCATCCCCTTCTCCTGCCCCCAATCCCTCCCAGCATCAGAGTCTTTTCCAATGAGTCAACTCTTCACATGAGGTGGCCAAAGTATTGGAGTTTCAGCTTTAGCATCAGTCCTTCCAAAGAAATCCCAGGGCTGATCTCCTTCAGAATGGACTGGTTGGATCTCCTTGCAATCCAAGGGACTCTCAAGAGTCTTCTCCAACTCCATTGTTCAAAAGCATCAGTTCTTCGGTGCTCAGCTTTCTTCACAGTCCAACTCTCATATCCATACATGACTACTGGAGAAACTATAGCCTTGTTTAGACAGACCTTTGCTGGCAAAGTAATGTTTTAATATTATATTATATTACTATAGTATACTATAATAATATAATATTGTATTATACTATATTATACGTGCTGTACTATATTATACCACATTACCCTATACTATTCCATACTATACCATACTATATACTATATTGGATGTGATAATACTTTATATAAGCATAGTATTAAAATGAGCTATTTAAATTTGGGCTTTGGTTTTCACCTATAAATTAAATTTTCAGGAGAGCTGAAGAATATATGATTAAATTCATGACCATAGCACACATACTCACACCATTCATACAGCCATGCATACATGAAGAATGGCAAATCATCAAGAATAAAACTGTCTCTGTTTTGTTTAAAAAAATAACAGTACTGCACATTTAAATTGAAATATCAAAAATATGATTTGAAATTTATCTTCACAGTCTTACATGAACATTCACTATGACTCAACATCATTTTATGCTTCTATGAATACATAGAAGTTTTTGAGGTTTAAGTGAAATAATTTAAGAAATTCAAATGTGTGTGTTTAAAGCAAGGTATCATTTCAAAGACCAAATATTAAAGATAGATCATATGGCTCCACTTACCTGAAATGTCCTAAAGTGGTGGATTTTTGGAGTCATAAAGTAGATTGGCCCATGTCTGAGGGTAGGGGAGGAGATGGAAATTAACAAAAGCTTGACAGAAGGATTATGTATGATGAAATTCTCTAAAGCTATGTTATGGGGATGATTGTACAATTTGGTGAAATTACTAGAAATTATTGATTTGTATATTTACATAAATTTTATGATATGGATTAATTTTATGATAAACTATATTGCTAAATGTTATCTTGAAATGAAAAAGAAAGTTAAATATTATATGTTCCAATAAACATGGAAACAAAATTAGTATTTTTGCAAATTAGTGTTTATTTTACCTTATGAATAGTTCCTTATAGCTTTTAAGGGTAAAATGTTTTCCCAACTGATATCTCAATAAAATGACTTAGATTTCTCTATAGTTTGACATTTGTTGTAATGAAATTATTACAACTTTTCACTTATAGTTCACATTCATATCTATATTCATATTTCATAATCATAGTTCTTACTATTTTAGCAATGGTAAACTATTTTGCCAATAGAACACACGACAGTTAACTAACTGTCTCTTGATAAACATTTGGCTGTTTACATAAAGAAACCCTTTAATTAGGATATTGTTACATGTGTTCATTGAGACATTATAAACATGTCTTTTGATATATATTTGCCATTGGTTAAAATATGGACCATGTTCATATTCTTCATCTTACAAGTTTTCATACTTTGCCTATATGTAGGATGATTTACTTAATATGGTTATCCTTACTGCTGAATATGTTGAACTGTTTTCCACTTTTTCCTCTCTTAAACCTGGAGATTGCTGACAGCTCTGATGTGCAAAGTCAGATTTTGTCAAATGTGGCTTCCAGTTAGCGTAAGCAGGTGAGGGCATTGCCGATAGGTTAGAGAAATCTAATTCTAAAAAAGGGAAGCCTTTTCTGGAGTACATGTAACTAAGCTAGCATTACTTTTTCTAACAAGGCAGTACACTCAGGGTCATTATATAAATATCATCTGCTTTGCTTTGATTTTTGCTCTTTAGTTATGAAGGCCCCCAATTAACTTCAGCTGGATGTGAACTTCAAGCTTCACCTTAGTGGGATAAGAGACAGAAAGATCTCATTTTGCAACTATTTTGTTGAGACTTTCCAATCCTCCTTTTGCTTTTGCCCCACCTTTATCCCCTCCAACTTTTGCACTGGTGACTCAGCATCTGTATGAGAAGTCTCTGGCACATATGTGTGGATGTTATTGTACATACACATATCCATATAATTACACACAACGTTTTTAAAGAAAAATGAACCCCTTTACTTAACCAGCATAGTTTAGCAATAAATTACATATAAATACACATCATATTGGGGGTTTCTCAGGTAGCTTAAGTGATAAAGAATCTACCTGCCAAAAGAGACACAGATTTGATCCCTGGGTCAAGAAGATCCCCTGGAGTAGGAAATGGCAACACACTCTAGTATTTTCTGCCTGGAAAATTCCATGGACAGAGGAGTCCACAGGTTCTCGAAGAGTTGGACATGATTGAGCTCCTGAGCATGCCCACATTTGTTGCACTCTTCTTTCCACCCAGAACATATTTGACTCTCCCTATGGAATTTAATACAAAATTAGAATACATTATTGGTATTAAACTCAAAATCTAGGATGTCTATGTGATAAACATTGGTCTTACCACTATATTTGTATATGGCTTCTCTTGACTCAGAGAAGCCATTAACTTAATAGTCAGTATGCAAAGATGGAATAAGGAAAAAATAATCTGCAATAAATAGCTCTATTTAAAGTGTGTAGAAATAAAGGATACCCTGAAGTCAGAGGCGTTAAGGACATCTGCAATCTCGAGTGGAAATTACTATGTGAGTGTACGGCCCCTAGAAGTGGGGAGTAAGATTCAAGTTCTAAGATTGTTGGGGAAGTATTTTTAATTATTTTTCTCCTCGACAAGATCCTCCATTGTCTGTGAAGTGTTTTCTTCTAATACTTCTTGAAAAGTATTGTGAAAAAATTTGACATTCCTTTAGAGGCTATGTGGATTTCTCATCACTGTTCTACTTACTCATAGAAGTGTGGGAGCTCAAAGAAGGTATTTTTAAACATTTTATTAAGAAAAAGGTCTTTGTTGTTGTTCACTCATTAAATCCTATCTGACTCTTTGCACCACATGGACTACAGTATATCAGGTTTCCCTGTCCTTCACTAACTCCCAGAGTTTGCTCAAACTCATGTCCATCAAGTCAGTGATGCCATCCAAACATCTCATCCTCTGTCACCTCCTTCTCCTCCTTCCTTCTGTCTTTCCCAGCATCAAGGTCTTTTTCAATGAATAGGTTCTTCACATCAAGTGGCCAAAGTATTGGATCTTCAGCTTTAGCATCAGTCCTTCCAAAGAATATTCAAAATTGCAGATTTGAGATAATTTCCTGGTAAATTTCTGCATGTCCACTATCTAGATTCCATTATTAACATTTCATTATACATGTTCTATCATATACCTACCAACTATCTACCTTCCATCCTATGTCCATTAACTAATCAGACTTATGGCTTAGTTTCATTGACTTAGACAAGGCTGTAGTCCATGTGATCAGATTGACTAGTTGTCTGTGGTTGTGGTTTTAGTCTGTCTGCCCTCTGATGCCCTCTCTCAGCGCCTACCATCTTACTTGGGTTTCTCTTACCTGCGTATATCATCTTCACAGCCACTCCAGCAAAGCTCAGCCACCGCTCCTTACATTGGATGTGGGGTAACTCCTCTCAACTGCTGCCCCTGACCTTGAATGGCTCATGCACCATCTCAATTGCCAGGCTTGTGCACTATGCACTTGTGCATGTGTGGAAAATGATTTTCACAACCCAGATAATCATGAAGGTGTGATCACTCACACTCACCTAGAGCCAGACATCCTGGAATGTGAAGTCAGGTGGGTTTCACGAAGCATCGCTATGAACAAAGGTAGAGGAGACAATGGAATTCCAGTTGAGCTATTTCAAATTCTAAAAGATCATGCTGTGAAAGTGCTGCCCTCAATATGTCAGCAAATTTGGAAAACTCAGCAGTGGCCACAGGACTGGAAAAAGTCAGTTTTCATTCCAATCCCAAAGAAAAGTAATGCCAAAGAATGCTCAAACTACAGCACAATTGCAATATCTCACACTCTAGTAAAGTAATGCTCAAAATTCTCCAAGCCAGGCTTCAGCAATAAGTGAACCGTGAACTTCCAGGTGTTCAAGCTGGTTTTAGAAAAAGCAGGGGAACCGAAGATCAAATTGCCAACATCTGCTGGATCATGGAAAAAGCAAGAGAGTTCCAGAAAAACATCTATCTCTGCTTTATTGACTATGCCAAAGCTTTTGACTATGTGGATCACAATAAACTGTGGAAAATTCTGAAAGAGATGGTAATACCAGACCACCTGACTTGCCTCTCGAGAAACCTGTATACAGGTCAGGAAGCAACAGTTAGAACTGGACATGGAACAACAGACTGGTTCCAANAAACTGTGGAAAATTCTGAAAGAGATGGGAATACCAGACCACCTGACCTGCCTCTTGAGAAATCTGTATGCAGGTCAGGAAGCAACAGTTAGAACTGGACATGGAACAACAGACTGGTTCCAAATAGGAAAAGGAGTCCGTCAAGGCTGTATATTGTCACCCTGCTTATTTAACTTCTATGCAGAGTACATCATGAGAAACGCTGGGCTGGAGAAAGCACAAGCTGGAATCAAGATTGCCAGGAGAAATATCAATAACCTCAGAAATGAAGATGACACCACCATTACTGCAGAAAGTTAAGAAAAACTAAAGAACCTCTTGATGAAAGTGAAAGAGGACAGTGGAAAAAGTTGGCTTAAAGCTCAACATTCAGAAAACAAAGATCACGGCATCTGGTCCCATCACTTCATGGCAAATAGAAACAGTGGAAACAGTGACTGACTTTATTTTTCTGGGCTCCAAAATCACTGTGGATGGTGATTGCAGCCATGAAATTAAAAGATGCTTGCTCCTTGGAAGGAAAGTTATTCCCAAATTAGATAACATATTCAAAAGCAGAGACATTACTTTGCCAACAAATGTCCATCTAGTCAAGGCTATGGTTTTTCCAGTAGTCATGTATGGATGTGAGAGTTGGACTGTAAAGAAAGCTGAATGCAGAAGAATTGATGTTTTTGAACTGTGGTGTTGGAGAAGACTCTTGAGAGTTCCTTGGACTGCAAGGAGATCCAACCAGTCCATCCTAAGGGAGATCAGTCCTGGGTGTTCATTGCAAGGACTGATGTTGAAGCTGAAACTTCAATACTTTGGCCACCTGATGCGAAGTGCTTACTCATTGGAAAAGACCCTCATGCTGGGAAAGATTGAAGGCAGAAGGAGAAGGTGATGACAGAGGACGAGATGATTGGATGGTATCACCAACTCAATGGACATGTGTTTGGGTGAACTCTGGGAGTTGGTGATGCATAGTGAGGCCTGGGGTGCTGTGGTTCATGGAGTTGCAAAGAGTCAGACATGACTGAGTGACTGAACTGCACTGAACTGAACTGACTGAATCAGACTTAATTCATATGAAAGTAAATTAAGAATATCAACGTATTTCACCTAAATACATTAGCGTGCACATGATTAACTTGAGCTAAAAGTTATTCATATTTGAACATAAATTTAATGTTAATTGTTCAATTGTTGAGTTTTGATCAATGCATTTATCCCTATAACTCAAAGTCCAATCAAGTTATTTAATATAACTATCATTCCAGAAGATTTTCTTTTTTTTCTCTAATCAATCCCTGCCCCACACTCACCATAACCAAAATGTATGTATTCCTGAATTTTTCATAAAGGTAATCATCTAACACTCTTTCTATAACTTTTTAAACTCAGCATAATGCCTTTGAGTTTCTTTGAGGTTACTGCATGCATCAAGAGTATGTTTGCTTTTATTTCTAATACTCTATTATCTGAATAGGCGTAATTTGGTTTTCCATTGTTCTATTAAAGGGCTTCTGCCCAATTTCCATTTTTCCACTTTTTGATGATAATAAATTAACCACTATATCTATTCTTATTCAAGTGCTTCTGTGAATAAATGTTCTCATCCACCTTGAATAAATATATCTACAAGTACAGTTTCTCATCATAAAATAGGTAGTTTTTTTCCATTTTATTTTTGTTTGATATTCTTATACAGTAAGCAAATTGTAATTTTTTCAAAGTAGTTGTACCAATTTACATCCCAAGCAACTCTATACGAGATTTAGAGTGACATCACTTGCTCACCAACATTGGTGATGCCAGTCTCTTTAATTTTAGCCTGTCAAGAGTTTGTTTATGTTCATCAGGGTGATGTCAAGCCTTAATATTTTTCCACTTTTTGATGATAATAAATTAACCACTATATCTATTCTTATTCAAGTGCTTCTGTGAATAAATGTTCTCATCCACCTTGAATAAATATATCTACAAGTACAGTTTCTCATCATAAAATAGGTAGTTTTTTTCCATTTTATTTTTGTTTGATATTCTTATACAGTAAGCAAATTGTAATGTTTTCAAAGTAGTTGTACCAATTTACATCCCAAGCAACTCTATACGAGATTTAGAGTGGCATCACTTCCTCACCAACATTGGTGATGCCAGTCTCTTTAATTTTAGCCTGTCAAGAGTTTGTGTTATGTTCATCAGGGTGATGTCAAGCCTTAATAACAGAGCATTTTGTCCACAAGGTTTTTTGGTTTTGTTTTAAACTTTTTATTAGAATAGCACTCTTGATAATGTAGTAGCCTGCTTCTATTCTATTGGCTTGTAATCTGTTCCATATTCCAGTAATCAGCCTCATAGTTTACTTAATGAAATACTGCATATCAGCTATAATTATTTGTTTTATCACTCTATTATCTTTCACTTTGTGCTTAGATACCACTCAACTGACCTTTGACCAGACTAATTTTATTCAAATGAAACAATATATTTAATGCCAAACTTGTTTTGAAATTATCTAATATAAGGATTTCCCTGGTGGCTCAGTGGCAAAGAATCCAGCTCCTAATACAGAATATACAGGTTTGATCCTTGGGTGAGGAAGGTCCCCTGGAGAAGGAAATGGCAAACCACTCCAATATTCTTGCCTGGGAAATCCTGTGGACAGAGGAGCCTGACAGGCTACAGACCATTGGGTTGCAAAAGAGTCAAATACAACTTGGTTACTAAATAAAAACAGATGTAATATAAGCAGTAAGTTACATTTAATTGGGATTCTATTGGTTACAGCTTTTTCAGTCATACATAAAGCTGTCATAGTTCTGTTAAAGTTTTCTTCAACATTCTATTTTTTTTGACTCTTTATTTCTTCCCAAGCTACTATTAAATGTATTACTAAAGTCCTATTTTATTGATTATGCCAAAGCCTTTGACTGTGTCGATCACAACAAACTGGAAAATTCTTAAAGAGATGGGAATACCAGACCACCTTACCTGCCTCCTGAAAAATCTATATGCAGGTCAAGAAGCAACAGTTAGAACTGGACATGGAACAAGAGAGTGGTTCAAAATTTGGAAAGGAGTACATCAAGGCTGTGTATTGTCACTCTGCTTATTTAAATTACATGCAGAGTAGATTACATGAAATACCAGGCTGGATGAAACTCAGGCTAGAATCAAGATTGCCGGGAGAAATATCAACAATCTCAGATACACAGTTGACATCACACTTATGACAGAAAGCAAAGAAGAACTAAAGAGCCTTTTGATGAAAGTGAAAAAGGAGAGTGAAAAAGCTGGCTTAAAACTCAACATGCAAAAAGCGAAGATCATGACATCCAGTCCCGTCACTCCATGGCATAGATGGAGAAACAATGGAAACAGTGACAAACTTTATTTTCTTGGGCTCCAATATCACTTCTGATGATGACTGTAGTCATGAAATTAAAAGGCACTTCCTCCTTGGAAGAAAAGCTATGGCCAACCAAGACAGCATATTAAAGAGCAGAAACATTACTTTGCCAACAAAGATCCATCTAGTCAAAGTTGTGGTTTTTCTAGTAGTCATGTATGGATGTGAGAGTTGGACTATAAAGAAAGCTGAGCACCAAAGAATTTATACTTTCCAAATGTGGTATTGAAGAAGATGCTTGGGAGTCCCTTGGACTGCAAGGAGATCCAACCAGTCCATTCTAAAGGAAATCAGTCCTGGGTATTCATTGGAAGGACTGATGCTGACGCTGAAACTCCAATCCTTTGGCCACCTGATGAGAAGAACTGACTCATTGGAAAAGACCCTGATGCTGAGAAAGATTGAAGGCAGGAGGAGAAGGGGATGACAGAGGATGAGATGGTTGGATGGCATCACCGACTTGATAGATATGAGTTTGAGCAAGCTCCAGGAGTTGGAGATGGACAGGGAAGCCTGGAGTGCTGTAGTTGATGGGGTCACAAAGAGTCGGACATGACTGAGTGACTGAACTAAACTGAAGTCCTAATCCTATTGTTAATATCTAACCTTTTCCTTTAAAGCCATGTATAACAAAAGAAATGCCAGTAAGAATTTAGTCAAATGATTTGTTACTATATAACTTAGGTCAATATATGTCTAGCGTCCTTTGGCATTTTTGATCCTAAACAATTGATTTGTTGTTCTTGTGATGATCCTGTATAGGCAGGGGGTTCTGCTC
This sequence comes from Cephalophus harveyi, assembly GCA_006410635.1. Lineage (NCBI taxonomy): Eukaryota > Metazoa > Chordata > Mammalia > Artiodactyla > Bovidae > Cephalophus > Cephalophus harveyi. Next base: position 26,093 of record SJYT01068624.1, on the reverse strand, counting down.
CATTGATCTACATGGCAACCTTATCTGAAAGGGTATATAACTGAATATGAAGCCTTAGTCACCCGGTAAAAGAAGAACACAACTGAAAGTTAAAGTTCAAAGCCATGAACTTTATTCTAATATTCTAATGGGTGTTCTAAGGGTTATCATCATAAGTGATCAATAAACATATTTCATCCCTGGTATTTACATAGAACCTTGCATATAATAGGCACTCAGGTGTTCCATTGGGTTAAAGGTTTTACTTTGATAATAGAAATCAAAGCAGTAATTTTCTTACTGATTTCATATATTGACATTAAATAATATATTTTTATGTAGACAAATATTTTAGCAAAATATCATTTAATGACAAAAGAATATGAATAACCAGTTACTCTAAACCAAAGTCAAATTTATCTAACTTTGTAAGCAACATCATTCTCAAAGGTATATTTTTTTAATGATAGTTTCTCAGAAACTCAAGAAATTAGATTAAATATCATTTTCAATATCTAAAACCTTACATCAATCACATATGTAGAAATGAGAGGGGGTTTTGAAATATACCTGAAATTTTAACTTAGTATAAAATCAGTACCCTCTGCTTTTAAGACTCACAACAGATAAGTGAAACTGCTTGAAGCTTAAGAAATTGATAAAACGTTAATGAAGCTTTCAGCATTCACAGCTTGTCTTCTCTGAGCTGAAAGTCAGGTTTATTTGGGAATGCATTAAGGTCATTAGGAAGATAACTTCCATTTGTAGATAGAAATATTACTTTTTATCTGTGTGAGAATTTTTTTTTTTTAATTTGTAAGAACCATGCATTGATCATGTTTTGTCATATGATTAGATGTCTCAGTAAGAGTTTTAGTTAATCTTTCATTCACTCTCAACTGAGTGTATATTTTTCACTGCCCCAACCCCATTCTCATTTATTCATTTTTGATCAAAGGCAAATATGTATGACACATTCTTCTCCAAAATGTCATCAGTAAAAATAGTTTACCAAGAAGTTTAGGGTTGAATGTAATACTAGTGGGGTGATGACACCTTTAGATGTTTGGAATGTTCTGTATATAAAAATAGTACATGATAATTTCCACACAGTAATAATTCATTTTCAATATGAAAGTCTCATGAACTATGCTCAATTACGTTTGACAATCTGAAGAACTGAAGAGAGTCACGCATACACACACACACACGTACACTGTAAATGGATGCTGCTGCTGCTGCTGCTAGGTCGCTTCAGTCGTGTCCGACTCTGTGCGACCCCATAGACGGCAGCCCACCAGGCTCCCCTGTCCCTGGGGTTCTCCAGGCAAGAACACTGGAGTGGGTTGCCATGTCCTTCTCGCTGTAAATGGATATGTAAGTGGATATGCCCTAGAGAGAACTAAGCTCAACTTGGAATCAAATAATTCATGAAACTGGGCAACAGCACTATAAATTCCAGAAATAGACCTCTACCTAGTTTGAGCACTAGACTTATGATAAAAGTGTCACTGAAGAATTGAAAAAAAATAATGATTTTTTAATAAATGTGTCATTTGGATATGTTTGAGGGAAAATTAACACTCAGCCGGACCTCACACCATATGCAAAAGTAAACTTCATATGAATTGTAGATTTAAATTGAGATAAAGTTTCCTGAAGAAAGTACTGAGAATTATCCCACAATTTAATTGTTTAGAAGTATAGGATACGAGTTATTTATTTAAAAGTTGATTGAATACATGAAACTTATAACACCTGCTTATCCAAATATACTGAAAACTAGGTAAATGAGAAAGCCACTGTGGAAAAGTGCAACATATATGAATGCTGCATGTGTGTGTGTGTGTGTGTGTGTGTGTGTATATATATATCACTTTCTACTAAGAAAAAAAATATGTGTACATTGCTAATAAGCATAGATAAAAACTCTTTAATCATCTAAAAATCCAGGGGAAACCAAAACAAATGAAAGAATAGTGCATTATCAGTAATTTTTATCCTCACTCAGATGGCAAAAAAAAAAAAAAACAACTTGTGCCAAGCTTTATCATACACAATGATCATCACTCAACTGTGTACCTGAGAGGAACCCTCCACTGATTCCTGGAGCCCTGTCTCCATGCAACTCTTTCCTCAGTATTCTGTCTTGCAGGTTCTGAAATCCTTGGCTTCTCAGCTTAATCTCCTCAACTCAGAGAGTCTCTTGGATCTCTTCTCCCAAAACTGGGAGTCCTGGAGCTTCTCTCAAAGCAGTGAGTATGTGCAAAGTGAGGGCTCCTTTCATGCATTTCTCATCTCTCTGAGATCACATCACAGCATTTCCTATCCTTTGATATCTCAGAAAGATTGTTTGGTATATTTTGTCTTCTTCTTGTTGTTGTTTTTGACAGGAGAGTAAACCTGGTTTTTCTTGCTCCATCTTCCCCAGAAGCAAATGCAGTGTCATTAAAAAAAAAAAAAAACAACTTGTGCCAAGCTTTATCATACACATTGATCATCACTCAACTGTGTACCTGAGAGGAACCCTCCACTGATTCCTGGAGCCCTGTCTCCATGCAACTCTTTCCTCAGTATTCTGTCTTGCAGGTTCTGAAATCCTTGGCTTCTCAGCTTAATCTCAACTCAGAGAGTCTCTTGGATCTCTTCTCCCAAAACTGGGAGTCCTGGAGCTTCTCTCAAAGCAGTAAGTATGTGCAAAGTGAGGGCTCCTTTCATGCATTTCTCATCTCTCTGAGATCACATCACAGCATTTCCTACCCTTTGATATCTCAGAAAGATTGTTTGGTATATTTTGTCTTCTTCTTGTTGTTGTTTTTGACAGGAGAGTAAACCTGGTTTTTCTTGCTCCATCTTCCCCAGAAGCAAATGCAGTGTCATAGATTTTTAAACTCTTTCCCAGCATGGTTGTTCATCAGTTTCTGGTATTGGCTCATGACATAATATTTACCAAAGAAATTCCAATTTAGCCACCTAGACTATCTCAACCCCCTGAAGAATACCTTGTTCAAATTCTAAAGGCTCATGTCATTTCCTGAAAATTTCCCTTGCTTCTATGCCTCATGTATTACAAAAGGTGCTGAAAGATTGTCTTAGTAGTTGCTTCAGTGTTTCTCTACATGTGAAAATTTTGCATCTCATGTTTTTATAATAAAACTTATCAGATAGCTAATTGAGAGAGTAGCATTGACATATATACAGTACCATATGTAAAATATACAGCTATTTAATCAGAAAGCTGTGGTATAACATAGGGAGCTCAGCTCAGTGCTCTGTGGTGTCCTAGAGAGGTGGGAAGAGGAAGTGGGAAGGAGGCTCAAGAAGGAGGAGATATATGTATACCCATAGCTGTTTGATCTTGTTGTACTGCAGAAATTAACACAGAATTGTAAAGCAATGATAGTCCAAAAACAAAAACAAACAAACAAAAACTTATCAGATAAATAAGATGGGATTTGTTTCAATGAACCAGAAATGGAGACAGTTTTTCTGATCATCATCATTTTCTAACATCCACAGTTCCTGTTCTGCTATGTGACAAATGGCATTGTGCTCTTATCCTTTTGTTTGTGATTGAGTGATATCCCCTGAAGGCTTAGGCCAAGCACCTTGAATCATCCTCTCATTGAAGAAGATATTTAGTAAAGCTGAGCCCCAAAGGGACAGTGTTAGAAATCTTAGAAGTCAAGTCAAATCTGCTCAAAATTATATAGTACACAATGTGTGGCTCTTGCTTGCATGCTGAATTGAAGAAACCGAAAGTAAAAAATATATTTTTGAGAAAATCAGAACAAATTAAAATACGTAGGATTTTAGACAATATTGTGGGTTTTTTTCAGCAACTGCTTATTTTTTTAATGTGATAATATTACTATTTTAAATCCTTATCATTTAGAGACAAAAAGCGATTTATGAGTCATATGATGTGATAATGAGTATAACTGACCTAGTATACTCAGAAAAAAATTAAGTGCTTTCATTTGAATGGATAAAATAACAAGAGGAACCAGAAATGGTGGAATAAAGTTTAATTATGACAAGTTATTTTGAAGGAAATATGTCACAACCTGAATAAAATAAATCACTGCAAAACTAAATAAAATACAATCATGTATGAAGGTAATTTGCAAATAATACTTGTGTATATTAAAGTCACATCACCAATAATAAAGAATTCCCATTTAGTTTCTGTGGCTAAACAACCACTACATCCTAGTGTATGAACTGAACCCCCGAGTAGATTAGTCCAACATTTCTGATAATGAAATGCTGAATTTCGACAAGTCACAAGTAAAATTTGAGTGAAATAAGAACATAAAATCTATTTACAAGTTTACATTTTTACAATATTTTTGCAGTCACTCATTCCTTTTGGTTGTTGTTGTTCAGTTTCTAAGGCATGTCTGACTCTTTGTGACCCCATGGACTGCAGCATGCCAGGCTTCCCTGTCCTTCAGTGTCTCCAGGACTTTGTTCAAACTCATGTCCATTGTTTCAGTGATGCTATTTAACCATTTCATCTTTTGCTGCTCCCATCTGCTCCTGCCCTCAATCTTCCCCAGCAACAGGGTCTTTTCTAATGAGTCAGCTCTTTTCATCAGGTGGCCAAAGTATTGGAGCTTCAGCTTTAGCATCATTCCTTCCAATGGGTATTCAGCATTGATTTTCTTTAAGATTAACTAGTTTGAACTCCTTGCTGTCCAAGGGACTCTCAAGAGTCTTCTCCAGCACCACAGTTTAAAAATATCAATTCTTCAGTGATCAGCCTTGTTTATGGTAGAATTCTCACATCCATACATAACTACTGGAAAAACCATAGCTTTGACTATTACAGACATTTTTCACCAAAGTTATTTTTCTGCTTTTAAATGCACTGTCTAGGTTTGTCATAGATTTTCTTCCAAGAAGCAAGAGTTTTTCATTTTCATGGCTGCAGTCACAGTCCACAGTGATTTTGGAGCTCAAGAAAATAAAATCTGCCACTGTTTCTACTTTTTCCCAATCACTTTGTCATGAAGTCATGGGATCAGATACCATGATCTTTGTTTTTTGAAAGTTGAGTTTTAAGCCAGCTTTTTCACTCTCCTCTTTCATCTTCATCAATAGACTCTTTAGTTTCTATTTGCTTTCTGCTATTAGAGTGGTATCATCTGCATACATGAGGCTGTTGATATTGCTCCCAGCAATCGTGATTCCAGCTTGAGCTTCATCCAGCCTGACATTTCACATGATATACTCTGCATGTAATTTAAATATTCAAGGCAACAATATATGGCTTTGACATACTCCTTTCCCAATTTTGAACCAGTCCATTGTTCCATGTCTGGCTCTGACCATTGCTTCTTGACCTGAATACAGATTTATCAGGAGGCAGGGTAGGTGATCTGGTATTTCCATTTCTTTTTTTCCCCACAGTTTGTCGTGATCCACACAGTAAAAGGCTTTGGAGTAGTCAATAAAGCAGAAATATATGTTTTTCTGGACCTCTCTTGCCTTTCCTATGATCCAGTGGATATTGGCAATTTAATCTCTGGTTCCTTTGTTTTTTCTAAATCCAGGTTGTACATCTGGAAGCTCTCAGTTCACATACTATTGAAACATAGCTAGAAGGATTTTAAGCATTACCTTGCTAGCATGTGAAATGAGTGCAATTGTTCTGTAGTTTGAATATTCTTTGGCATTGTCTTTCTTTGGGATTCATTCAGAAACATGGTCAAATTAGAATCATTAGAAATTGTTTCAGTTTGAGATTCATTCTAAATCCTTGTAGACAAAATACAGTTTCTGGGCCAAATATTGCCAGCCACTCTTCCTTAAAAATACAATTTTATTTGGACATAGCTGTAATCATGCTGTTGTGTGTGCATGCATAGTCACTCAGCTGTGTCTGACCCTTTTCAACCCCATGGACTGTAACAGCCCACCATGCTCCTCTGTCCATGGGATTTCCCAGGCAAAAATACTGGCATGGGTTGCTGTTTCCTTCTCCAGGTGATCTTCCCAACCCAGAAATCAATTCTGTGTCTCCAGCATTGGCTTGTGGATTCTTTACCACTGCACCACCTGGGAAGCCTGACCATATATTTACATATCATCTACATAACATCTATACTTTTTTTTCCTAAAATGGCAGAAGTAAGTAGTGGTTTTATATCATTTGCTATTATAATAATATTTTATAATATAGATGTTAAACCCCAAGGGCAACATTTTGCTATAATTATTGTTAAACATGTAAGAAACTGAAAAAAAAAAAATTAAAAACAGACTGAATAGTAAAGAATGCCAAAGTATGGCCAAGATATTTTGAAAACATAAAACCTTTTTTGCCTCTGGAAAGCCACATAAAAGAGAATTTTTTAATGTAAAGGGAACATGTCTTCATTATGTATAAAATTAGCAATATTATATTTTTACTTAAAATACTTGTGCTCTTTTTTATGTTTTAAAATGCATGAAATATATAAAAGTTAAACTAAGCAAACTGTATGGGTTTAAGTTGTACCCATTGATGCTATGAAATATTTTTTAAAGATTTTGATGTATAAGGACATGTATGAGTTGAGAAAACACTGAATTTGTTTACGCACAGAATACATTTTTGATTTTCTGATCTCTCAGGCAGATTTGGAGCCATTAGTACCAAGAGATAGTGATTTTTTTAAAAGTCTTCATTATTCATTAAAGTTTGCTTGCTTTCTTACAATAATTTTTATTTGTCTTTGTTAAAATATTGCCTTTGTTTTATGTTTTGTTTTTCTTTAGCCACAAGGCATGTGGGATGTTAAGTCCCAGACCAAGGATTGAATCATCACTGTCTGCCTTGGAAGGCAAGGTCTTAACCACTGGACCACCCACATGTCCCAAGATAGTGATCTTTCTAATAACATAGTGAGCTCATTGGGATTTCCCTATCCAGTATGTAGCAAACAGAATTTCCTTTAACTCCATAGAGAATAAAAGCTACTTTATGAAAAAGAATAAATTACAGGATTTTTAAAAGAAAGAATTTCCTAAAAGTAGTATAGGCAAGTCAAATATTTCTTGGAAGACATCAATAAAAAGATCTGTTTACAAGGATTAAGACAATAAAATTCCAGTATGTAGCAAACAGAATTTCCTTTAACTCCATAGAGAATAAAAGCTACTTTATAAAAAAGAATAAATTACAGGATTTTTAAAAGAAAGAATTTCCTAAAAGTAGTATAGGCAAGTCAAATATTTCTTGGAAGACATCAATAAAAAGATCTGTTTACAAGGATTAAGACAATAAAATGTTTTCACTGCAAAGTAAAGTGGAGTTACAGTAAATTATTCATTTGAATGTGAGAATGACTCTTTGTGACCCAGCCTCCACTGCAATATGTGCACAAAGCAGTGAAGAACTCCCTATGCTGATTTCAGTGTGTCTGGAAGACTCTGCCCAAGGACGGGGGTTCATAAGCCATTTTTCTTCAAGCTCCTGGCCTGTGGATCTTCCCTTTATAGAACATCTAAGTTTGGCTGGAGCTTTGCAAAAGCAGAATAATAAATGCTATCCCTTCCATTTAGAAACTTGCAAAATGAGCTTGTAATATCATATTTATCATAGGAATGTTTCTTAGTCATATTGAAGTGACTATTATTAAATTTTTGAAAGTTGAATTAGAAATCTGGAATATTTTTATCCCAATTAAACCATATGAAGTTGTCACATTTTCACTTTTTTTTTTTTTTTAATTCTGCTTCAGTTTGACCTGATTGGGTTATCTGTGCAATGATGGGATTGTTTTAATTTCTATGCATACTTAATATGTCCTTAATATGCATCCTGCTCCCTGAAAAGACAAAAGTGAATCCTCTTTCTTCCTGAACATACTTTAAATAATTTGATTAGTTTTTTTAAGGACTTGAAAAAAATGGAAAACATTGAAATTCCATTATTACTACTTTATTCCTACTATGATTACTAGTAGTAGTTCAAATATTATGTAATTAGAGATCAATGCTTTCTTATTGGGTTTCTTGAGTGGTCTTATTGGTAAGAACCCACCTGCCAATGCAGGAAACATAAAAAAATCTGGTTGGATCCCTTGGTCAGGAATATCCCTTGAGGAGGGCAGGGCAACCCACTCCAGTATTCTTGCCTGGAGAATCCCATGGACAGAGGAGCCTGGTGGGCTACAGTACATAGAGTCACAAAGAATCAAACATGACTGAAAGATGTGGCATGTGTGTACACATTAACATAAACATTGTAGGCATCATCAGTCTAAGGGGTTAGTTATTCATTCTATTTGGCTAATGTCTCTATCAGATAGCTAGTTAAATATGTTGATTTTCAATCACAAACAAAAACAATAATTTTATAATTTGCTCTCATTTATATATTCAGATTCATAAAGAAGGCTGAGCACCAAAGAAATTATTCTTTTTGAATTGTGCTGCTGGAGAAGACTCTTGAGCATCTCTTGAACTGAAGGGAGATCTAGCCAGTCAGTTCTAAAAGAAATCAACCCTGAATATTCATTGGAAGGACTGATGCTGAAACTGAAGCTCAGATACTTTGGGTACCTGATGCAAAAAAACTACTCATTGGATAAACATTGTAGGCATCATCAGTCTAAGGGGTTAGTTATTCATTCTATTTAGCTAATGTCTCTATCAGATAGCTAGTTAAATATGTTGATTTTCAATCACAAATAAAAACAATAATTTTATAATTTGCTCGCATTTATATATTCAGATTCATAAAGAAGGCTGAGCACCAAAGAAATTATTCTTTTTGAATTGTGGTGCTGGAGAAGACTCTTGAGCATCTCTTGAACTGAAGGGAGATCTAGCCAGTCAATTCTAAAAGAAATCAACCCTGAATATTCATTGGAAGGACTGATGCTGAAACTGAAGCTCAGATACTTTGGGTACCTGATGCAAAAAAACTACTCATTGGAAAAGACCCTGATGTTGGGAAAGATTGAAGGCAAAAGGAGAAAGAGGAAGCAGAGGATGATGTGGTTAGATAGCATCACTGACTCAATGGACATGAATTTGAGTAAATTCTGGGAAATAGTGGAGGATAGAGGAGCCTGGTATGCTGCAGATTTGCAAAGTGGGATTGCAAAGCATCAGACAGGACTAAGCACACACATACACACACAGAGTTAATTTACAATGCTTTGTTAGTTTCAAGTGCATAGCAGAGTGATTCAGCTCTTCATATATTAATACACACATCTATTCTTCTCAGTTTCCTTCCCCATATAAGTTATTATGGTGTACTGAGTAGAGTTCCCCGTGTTGATTATCTATTTTATTTATTATTGTTGAGCTGCTAAGTCATGTCTGACTCTTTTTGACCCCATGGACTGAAGCATGCCAGGCTTCCTTGCCCTTTACATTCTCCCAGAGTTTGCTCAGACTCATGTCCATTGAGTTGGTGGTGCCATCCAACCATCTCATCTTCTGCTTTCCCCTTTTCTCCTCCTGCCTTCAATCTTTCCCAGCATCAGGAATTTCTCCAGTGAGTTGGTTTTTCCCATCAGGTGGCCAAAATGTTGGAGTTTCAGCTTCAGCATCAATCCTTCCAATGAATATTCAATGTCATTTCCCTTTAGGATCAACTGGTTTTATCGCCTTGCAGTCCAAAGGGCACTCAAGAGTCTTCTCCAGCACCACAGTTCAAAAACATCAATTCTTCAGTGCTCAGCTTCCTTTATAGTCCATCTCTCACATCCATACATGACCACTGGAAAAACCATAGCTCTAACTATATGGACCTTGGTTGGCAAAGTGATGTCTCTACTTTTTAATATGCTGCCTAAGTTTGTCAAAGCTTTTCTTGCAAGGAGCAAGAGTCTTCTAATTTCATGGCTACAATCAACATCTGCAGTGATTTTGCAGCCCAAGCAAATAAAATCTGTCACTACTTCCACTTTTTTTCCCATCTATTTGCCATGAAGTGATGGAGCTGGATGCCACCATCTTCGTTTTTTGAGTGTTGAGTTTTAAGTCAGCTTTAACACTCTTCTCTTTCTACTTCATCAAAAGGCTTTTAAGTTTTGTTGTTTTTTTTTTTTTTTTTTGCCTTCTGCCATTAGGGTGTAATATTACTGTCAAACTGATAATTTAATTAATTTGTTTTCTGCTTTTTGTTGAGTAGCAGAATATTTTCATCACTTTCAGCATATATTTAATGGTCGCGGCCTCTTTTCTTTTCTCTTTTAATTCTCTTGTTTGTACCTTTCTTTCTCTGCTGTCTGCTCTACCATGATGTATGATGAGTTATCTTTGTGAGCTTGCTGGTGCTCCTCTGAGGTTACCTTAAGACTCAGGTATCTTAAGGCATACGGATGGTACGAGGATCTCTCTTTCTCCGCATACTTAATTTATAAATATGCAGATCATCAAGTATAGACATCAGGAACAATTTCTGTTCAGTTTCTTCTCTCCAGTCTCCTGTGGCCTCACAGCCTGATGCATTTAACCTGTCTGTGCATGCTACGTGCTAAGTTGTTTCAGTCATGTGAGACTATTTGCGACCCTATGGGCCGTAGCCTGGCAGGCTCCTCTGTCCATGGGGTTCTCCAGGCAAGAATACTGGAGTGGCTTCTCATGACCTCCTCCAGGGGATCTTCTTAACCTAGGGGTTGAACACTTGTCTCAGGCATCTCCTGCACTGGCAGGCAGGCTCTTTACCACTAGCAGTACTTAGGAAGCCAAAGACTATAGAGATCTCCACTGAGTAATTTTGTCCCGGACTTTTCACATAGACTTTCATATGACTCACGGTGGAGAAAGCCCTAGAAGAGGCTTTGTGCTGCCTCTATGTTGTCTATGCTCTGGAGAAGCAGATGGCTCAGAGATGCACATCAGGTTAGAGAAAACTCAGTGTGAAATAACCCACTATCTTGTACCTTACACAATGTGTTTTTGCAAAACATAAAATTATATATGCACGTATGTATTAATATCTACACCATTCTAGGGAGAGGTTTATATTGCAGGTTCTTTTTACCATCTAATAAATCTATACTAACATCTAATGCTCTCAGTAGAAGGCAAAAATAAGTAATTTTAACTAAATCTTATAAAAATATTGTGTTCATAAGTTATATTACGTGTGCCTGTTGTGCCTTAACAGAATGAGGGAAAGGGTAAGTTGTGGACTGGAGGGCAAGGGGGAAGAGATGGGCAGAAATCTGGGGATGGGAGGTTATGGTTAATTTAAAAATTGGTGTGGCATCCCCCAAACTTGGTCTATTGGAGTTTCTTTTCTTTTTAGAATGATGAATTTGCCTCTGGTTTGACTTTCAATTCTGTTGATAATTGGAAAATGTTGAAGTACTGGAGAATAATAACTCAGTTTAATACAAGATCTGAAAGGGAGTCCTTTTTCCTGAAATAACTGTGCTGTTTCTCCACAGGATGAATTCTGTGTGAATCAGAACATCTAGGTAATTTACCCAAGTGAAAAATTAGGGACTAAATGAACCATGCAGTGTCTTTATGCTACTTAACATATAGGCAGAACCTTGTGTATGATTTTGGTAATGAAGCCACATAGTTGCCATGGAACTCCTGCTCTACTATTAATTTTTGTTTTCTCCCACAGCTTCAATATTTCTGAGCTTGGCCAGAACTATGCAGCCATATTTCCCATGCAAAATATTTAAGGGAAAATATCAGTATTAATATGAGAATTAAAGTATATAAATTAAACAACTTCTTTTGAAGATTAAAGTCGTCACAGCAGAGATGATGCAGATTTCTATCTTTTGAGGATCTGGTATTTGCAAAAAAGATGTTTTAAATAAATTTTCTGTCAGTGGCATTAATCTTGCACATGCAAATTTAAAACAGCAAGAATAATATGAAGGAAGAGTTGGGAAACCATGCTATGAATGCAGTGAATTCATTCATTAAATTTTACTAATTCTGGGCAAGATTGGACCATGTGCCCACAGTAATGAGACCTGAGCTACTAGGAAAGGATATTATTATGAATTATTTAATATATCATTTAAAATAAGAAAAATACAGTCTTGTTTTCTTAGGTTTAAATCTGAATAGCATGTATTGTAAAGAGCATTTTATGCTAATTTAGGAAATCCATGTCAAAAGCTGGCCAGGCCTTGACAGATTGTAGCTGATCAGTCAAAATTACCAAGCTTTGACTTTGCTATAATTATTTGCATCTTTTCAATAATTTGGAACTAAATTTGAAGCCCATAAGTAAGAAAAATCATTTTTGGCAATGAAAATAATGACTATGAACAAAGTTCATCTATTCAACCAAAAATTATTTATTGCATCTATTTCATGTCTGACTACTTGCTGGGAAGAAGTGACCAAGACATCCATAGTTCTTCTACTCCCAAAGTTCACTGGTTTATGTTACATATGGGTGAATATTTTTATCCTTCCTTCAGACACAATTAGAAATAAGATTACTTTTGTGCATTTACTTCAAGTTCCAGAATATTGCTGTTCTTATTATTTGAATAGATATAATCAAACATTAGAATCTTATGATGGGAAGTAGGCAAAGTGTGTCAGATAATGGAGGATTTAATATCTCCCAGTACAGGGGAAAAATACTTTAAAAAACAGTTGTCTCTTCTCTACCTTCTAAATAAATAAACAGCAAGAAAACTTCACCTTGTTTTTAGAGCAGTATCTCAGTTTTATTACTACAACACATTATTTTGAAGTCATCAGCTTAATTGGGACATATATCTACCATTTATTGTACTTTTTAGGACCAGCAATTACATCTTAAATATCTTGCCTTAGTTGGAGAATCATAAAAGGACCGCTGGATTATTTTAAATGGACTTAACTGAAAAACTAAGGAACCAGTCTGGGTTGTAGTTTGGTTTTATATCACACAGAAGAAGAATACAAATGCATAGGAAAAAATGGAAGAAATTGCAAGTTATTGAACTACATATGCAAAGTAATGTTAAAGAGATCCAGAGTCAAGAGTCTTCTGTATGAAATTTGCAAGAACACATAAGAGAAGTAACACTGTGTGTGTGTGTCTGTGTGTTCGGTCTCTCATTCCTGTCAGACTCTTTGCCATTCCACTCGCTATAGCCCACCAACCTCCTCTGTCCATGGGATTTCACAGGCAAGAATACTGGGGTGGGTTGCTATTTCCTCCTCCAGGGAATCTTAATGACCCAGTGATCAAAGCCATGCCTCTTGCATCTCCTCCATTGGCAGGCAGAATTTTGAATGTTTAGATAGATGCAATTAGCCCTCAAATTGTAAGTACCTCTCAAGAAATAAAATAACAGACACAGGAAATATTGTGACCCTAAAGAGAGTTTAACAAATAACTTCTTAATTTAAAACTTTTCATACCTTTTGCAGAATGACTAATATCTTAGCTTCCAGGGTGGCACAGTGGTAAAGAATCTTCCTGCAATGCAAGAGATGCAAGAGACTTGGGTTTAAATCCTGAGTTTGGAAGATCCTCTGGAGAAGGAAATGCAACTCACTCCAGTAACTTTGCCTGGAAAATCCAACAGGCAGAGGAGCCAGGCAAGCTACAGTCCAGGATTTGCAAAGAATTGGACATGACTGAGTGAGCGCACACTCACTGTATTGGAAAATATCAAGTATATAGTAGACTGTCGTTAACTATAATCACCATACTATACACTAGATTCACCATGGTATAAATTTCTTATTCATCATATAACTGAAAGCTTGTACCCTCTTCACTTCAGTCGCTCAGTCGTGTCTGACATTTTGCGACCCCATGAATCACAGCACGCCAGGCCTCCCTGTCCATCACCAACTCCCGGAGTTCACTCAAACTCATGTCCATTGAGTCGGTGATGCCATCCAGCCATCTCATCCTCCATCGTCCCCTTCTCCTCCTGCCCCCAATCCCTCCCAGCATCAGAGTCTTTTCCAATGAGTCAACTCTTCACATCAGGTGGCCAAAGTATTGAAGTTTCAGCTTCAGCATCAGTCCTTCCAATGAACACCCAGGACTGTTCTCCCCAAGGATGGACTAGTTGGATCTTCTTGCTGTCCAAGGGACTCTCAAGAGTCTTCTCCAACACCACAGCTCAAAAGCATCAATTCTTTGGTGCTCAGCCTTCTTCACAGTCCAACTCTCACATCCATACATGACCACTGTTAAAACCATAGCCCAGACTAGACGGACCTTTGTTGGCTAAGTAATATCTCTGCTTTTGAATATGCTATCTAGGTTGGTCATAACTTTCCTTCCAAGGAGCAAATGTCTTTTAATTTCATGGCTGCAATCACCATCTGCAGTGATTTTGGAGCCCAAAATACCAACCTTTATTTTTATCACCCCTACCAAGATAAATCATGACTAGTGAATAAATTTATTAGATAATATACTGACTTTGATAAAGCAGGTGTATAAAGAAAAGAAATCAGGAAGTCCACCTTCTATTGGCTACATATAATATTTTATCCTTTTCCACCTTCAACACATATGAAAGTTTCATCTCTAAAGATGTAATTGTGATATTTTCATCATGAAAATAATATATACTAAAGTCATTATTGCCTAAATTATTATTCAAGGGCTTTATCACTCTATGAATTAGAGAGGGTTTCCAATTTTTATATAGTTAATATTAAAATAAAACCTGAAACATTTCACACCTGGATTACTTTTCAAATATTTTAAGCTTAATCTTTTGTTTTGCAAAACTCTCAAATCAGTATAAGCATTCTGTTAGCAAAAACAATCAATTAATAGCCTTGAATGATATCATAATCCTAAAAGCTGTATTTACTCATATTAAGAGACCAAACATCATATACAAAGAAATACATAAAGATTCTAAATCCATTTAATGGATCATCTGCAAGAATGCTCAAACTACCACACAATTGCACTCATCTTACATGCTAGTAAAGTAATACTCAAATTTCTTCGAGACAGGCTACAACAGTACGTGAACTGTGAACTTCCAGATGTTCAAGCTGGACTTAGAAAAGGCAGAGGAACCAGAGATCAAATTGCCAACATCTGTTGGATCATCGAAAAAGTGAGAGAGTTCCAGGAAAACATCTACTTATGCTTTATTGACTATGCCAAGGCCTTTGACTGTGTGAATCACAAAAAAATTGTGGAAAATTCTTCATGAGATGGGAGTACCAGACACCCTGATCTGCCTCCTGAGAAATCTGTATGCAGGTCAGGAAGCAACAGTTAGAACTGGACATGGAACAGCAGACTGGCTCCAAATAGGGAAAGGAGTGTGTCAAGGTTGTACATTGTCATCTTGCTGATTTAACTTATTTGCACAGTACATCATGAGGAACGCTGGACTGGATGAAGCACAGGCTGGAATCAAGATTGCTGGGAGAAATATCAATAATCTCAGATATGCAGATGACACCACCCTTATAGTAGAAAGTGAAGAACTAAAGAGCCTCTTGATGAAACTGAAACAGGAGATTGTAAAAGTTGGATTAATACTCAACATTCAGAAAAGTGAGATCATGGCATCCAGTCCCATCACTTCATAGCAAATAGATGGGAAACCATGGAAGCAGTGAAAGACTATTTTGAGGGCTCCAAAATCACTGCAGATGTTGACTGCAGCCATGAAATTAAAAGACACTTGCTCCTTGGAAGAACAGTTATGACCAACCTAGACAGTATATTAAAAAGCAGAGACATTACTTTGCCAACAAAGGTCCGTCTAGTCAAAGCTTTAGTTTTTCCAGTAGTCATGTATGGATGTGAGAGTTGGACTATAAAGAAAGTGCCAAAGAATCGGTGTTTTTGAATTGTGGTGTTGGAGAAGACTCTTGAGAGTCCCTTGAACAGCAAGGAGATTCAACCACTCCATCCTAAAGGAAATCAGTCCTGACTATTCATTGGAATGACTGATACGGACCTGAAGCTGAAACTCCAATACTTTGGACCCCTGATGTGAACAACTGACTCATTTGAAAAGACCCTGATGCTGGGAATGATTGAAGGTGGGAGGAGAAGGGGATGACAGAGGAAGAGATGGTTGGATGGCACCAGTGGGCATGAGTTTGAGTAAACTCTGGAAGTTGGTAATGGACAGGGAGGCCTGGCATGCTGCACTCCATGAAGTAGCCATTCCTCACAATAAATCAGTGGATTATATACTGTTATTTCACTTGTTTTAAGAATAAGAAAACTGATATTGACAACTTTTACATTGACCAAAATTGCATAAAAAGTAAATAGCAGATTTAAGATTTGAATTTATTGCATTGCTGTCTGTTGAAATATCCTAGTGGGATGTTAATTACTATGAATTCCTAATTCATTATATTGAAATTTAGGGTCTGTGAAAACCATGTAAGTAGTTCAAATTTATGGTTGAAACTTTAGAGAGAAGCCAAGGGCCAATCTCCAAAAGAATCAGCACGTTTTTATAAAGTTAGCATGTATTTATAA
Source organism: Cephalophus harveyi (assembly GCA_006410635.1). Lineage (NCBI taxonomy): Eukaryota > Metazoa > Chordata > Mammalia > Artiodactyla > Bovidae > Cephalophus > Cephalophus harveyi. The sequence goes on along the minus strand of SJYT01068624.1, from coordinate 9,700 downwards.
TCTGAGTTTAAAACCTGATTCCACCATTCATACGCCTGAGATTCAACTTTCTAATTTACAAAGTTGTGAAATAGTGACTGTCTTTCTTGATTGTTTAATGCATCTAGGCAATGCATTCAAGAACCCTGTATCCCTGAAAGTGATTTAGAAAATATATTTTCTACACAAATGTTCAACTCAAATGGACCTTAAATTTGAGGTAAAGACATTCACAATAAGGTGAGTAGCTTTTGGTTGGCCAAATAGCACAATGGAATAAATCTCTTTCAGCCTGTCAAATCTTAAGCTAGAGATTACTTGCAGAGAAGCATCTGGTATTATCCCTGCATTAAACAGAGAAGTGGAATTAATTGGCCCAAGGTTGAGATAATTTCTTCCTTTAGACAACAACTCTTTTTGGAGTGTCTATGATAAGCAAATTCTTTTACACATCTTAATAGGATATCATCCTGTCATGATTATAATATATTTTAATAAGGTCCCTAGGATCTTAGTATGTGTGCATGCTCAGTCACGTCCATTTCTTTGCAACCCAATGGACTGTAGCCCACCAGATTCTTCTGTCCATGGGATTTCCCAGGCAAGAAAACTGGAGTTCAGTTCAGTTCAGTCGCTCAGTCGTGTCCGACTCTTTGCGACCCCATGAATCGCAGCATGCCAGGACTCCCTGTTCATCACCATCTCCCGGAGTTCACTCAGACTCACATCCATCGAGTCCGTGATGCCATCCAGCCATCTCATCCTCGGTCGTCCCCTTCTCCTGCTGCCCCCAATCCCTCCCAGCATCAGAGTCTTTTCCAATGAGTCAACTCTTCGCATGAGGTGGCCAAAGTACTGGAGTTTCAGCTTTAGCATCATTCCTTCCAAAGAAATCCCAGGGTTGATCTCCTTCAGAATGGAC
>SJYT01068619.1:4301-143870 GCA_006410635.1 Cephalophus harveyi | reverse complement strand
GCCGAAGAATTGATACTTTTGAACTGTGGTGTTGGAGAAGACTCATGAGAGTCTCTTGGACTGCAAGGAGATCCAACCAGTCCATTTTGAAGGAGATCAGCCCTGGGATTTCTTTGGAAGGAATGATGCTAAAGCTGAAACTCAAGTACTTTGGCCACCTCATGCGAAGAGTTGACTCATTGGAAATGAGGGAGGGATTTGGGGCAGGAGGAGAAGGGGATGACAGAGGATGAGATGGCTGGATGGCATCATGGACTCGATGGACGTAAGTCTGAGTGAACTCCGGGAGATGGTAATGGACAGGGAGGCCTGGCGTGCTGTGATTCATGGGGTCGCAAAGAGTCGGACACAACTGAGTGACTGAACTGAACTGAACTGAACCCTGGTCACAGATGATAGACAGAAAGGCAATGCCAGAGGCTATATCTATCTATGATGAAAGACAAACTCATGTTCAGCAGACAAACATCCCATCGAATTTTCTTGAGAAGCAGAATGTATGCTATGACAGATCAGGTTGGATACAGACTCATAACAGACTTAATATTGCAGTCAAAGTTCATGACTTTCTCCACACGATCTCCAAGCCCAAGATCAAGTGTTAAAGAACAGTGGATGAACTGTTTCCCCCTAAAAGATCTTGGTGAGACAATAATTGATGATTCAAGGTTATGAGGCCAGATGTGGTTTTCCAGTAAGGACAGAAAAATAGGAGTTTGTGTTGTCCAATGTCTAATGTTTGGACATTGCCAAACACTGTGATGCCTTTTGCCAGACAAATCTTGTCTTAACTTTAAAGGCATTTGAAAAGGAATGCTTCCCTACAGTATGGCTTCATGTTTTTCACAGAATGAAACTAAATGTTGCAGAATTTGAAGGAACCAGAAACCATATAGTTTAAGTTTTCAAGTGAAAACTGAGTTCCTTCAAACTAGGTCTTTCCAAGAGGATTGGATCCTTATGTCCTCAATATTTGGGGTATGGCTACAAGTCACTCTCTCTTTCTTATGGTCCCTGACTCTCTTTCAGGAAGTAACAACTGAATGCAAAATTAGGATGGGATCTTACAGGGAGGGCAGTCACCACAGGAAGACTGTTCAAGGAGTAGTGCCTCCAGGAGATACAGCCACACACTTCAGTGACAACAGTGGGAAATGCTCTCAACAGACCTGCTACCCAGCAGCCACTGCGGGTGGAGAGGGAAATGTCACTGCCTGTCAGACACACAGCTTTTACTTTGGTTTCTTAGGAAAATAGTACATGCCCTTTCTGTTTCCCACTGTGAGTGAATTACTCTTGCCTGAGTTCAAGCAGAGAGCGGCTGACGGAGCTGGGAGCACTCAGCTACAGCCTGTTAAACTGGGTTGCCTTTAAAGTTGGTTAATGATGAGAAAAAGTCCATGTTTCCATCTATCTATGTATCCAAGCTCAGCTATAGGAGGAAAAATTTGGTGCACAAAAATGCCCTTCATTTGACAAATTTAAATATGTCACTGACTTGATATCTAAAAATTCTTCAGGTTGCTGGGATAAAAATTAAGATTCAAGCTGAAAATGATAAAAATCTATATTTTCTGACGGTTCAAATGTATTGCACACTTGCTCATACACCCACAAAGCAAAATGACTTTCTTGGAGGTCGAGCTGTACACAGCCTAGTTTGGCAAAGGAAAAAGCACCTTTCCTCCCACGCTGTATCATTCTCATTGGTGTTTAGCATTTACACAGCACTGCACTTTTTTAACTGTTCCTTATAAGCATTCATATCAGCTGGTCCTGAGCAGTAACCTTCTTTTAGATGTCAGGTCAGAGAATACCAGTTTGCACATGAGACACACAGCAGCCAAGTTTTGAGTAGAATCTCAGATCAAGAAACAATATTTGAATTTATTTCTTTGAAATGAGAAGTGAAAATAAGGTAGATAACCATCATACTCCCAAACCCACTATTAATCAGTCAGGTCGTTTCTTTTAGAAAAATCTTCAGGCCAAATCCATAGCAATTTTATTACTCAATTCCTTACATCTTTGTCTTTATTCATTATTACTATCAGCTGTAGGTGCTTCTAAGATGAATTTCCTGTTATGAAATAACATTAATATAAAAAGCCTACATACTCGGAATTATCCTTCCATCAGTCTTACAAAGACTGGTTTTATTTCTTTCACTATTCAAAGGCCATATTTGTATCTTAATTGTCCAAATCAACTGACCTAGTTATTGTTGACATATTTTTAACCAGTGCTTAATTAGCTAAATAAGAGTTGGTAATTGCATATGTCCCTGTCTAACCCCACTCCAGTACTCTTGCCTGGAAAATCCCATGGACAGAGGAGCCTGGTAGGCTGCAGTCCATGGGGTCGCTAGGAGTCGGAAACAACTGAGTGACTTCACTTTCACTTTTCACTTTCATGCATTGGCGAAGGAAATGGCAACTCACTCCAGTGTTCTTGCCTGGAGAATCCCAGGGACAGGGGAGCCTGGTGGGCTGCCGTCTATGGGGTCGCACAGAGTTGGACATGACTGAAGAGACTTAGCTTAGCTGTCACAATTTTAAAAGATCAGAGGCAGAATTTCAACGCTCAATAATTTAGAATTAGCCTTTAATGGAAGGTAGAAATGGTGACGAAAAAGAGAAGCAAGCTCAAAATCATGTCGTGATTTGTCATCTGTAAAGCTCAGTACAAAGGTTTGTTGTTGATGATGGTGAAGGGAGTGAGGAGGAGGAGAGAGAGGAAGACACAGTTGTCATTTCCACAGGAAAGTATTAGCAGCATTTCTGGTCCTTGGTTTCAATGACATAGACAATCAGCCTTGACTTGTCTCAAACTGATTTTGAAAATATTAGAGGTACAACTTGGTTGGTGGCCTGATCAGAGAGAGAGTCTAAGCTTCTGACTGAAGATAAGTTGACCGTATAATGTAGGTATCTTGTTGGAGTGACAGAATCTCACTAATTTATCTAGTCTGTGATCTTGGAACTTCCCGAATGGCAGAAAGACTCAGAATGTCATAATATCTAGCTGGAAATAGCCTGGGACTAACTTGTTCTTTTCTAAAGCAGAGGACACTGACAACAGCTGGTTGCTTTTCAGAATCAGAACATCCAATAACCTGCAATGATTTTAGCCAGGTACAAAATGTGAACATTCTGAACTCAGATTATAACCCATTAAAGAGTTCCTATCTGAAATTCTGCAGTAACTGTGAAAACAAGCACTAACTCACGCACTTTGAGCCTATAGAAAATTAGAACATCGGCTGCAAATAGCTAACTCTGGCTACTTTCTTTGTGCTATTCCCATGACTATCTGTACAGACAGCCTATAAACATCATGTCAAAAGCACCTCCATTCCATTCAAATGCCCAAACAACACCCATTCCCATCATTACCTCCAAGTATTTATTTCTTAACTTATGTTACTGTCTCCCCACCTACACACCTCCCCCACTTTATCCTTAATCCTAGTAATCTATCTCAAGTCAGTGACCTGAATAACTAGACAACTGTCTTATCAACCAGCCACTGCTGAGACCTGAGTACTAAGGCTGTGCCATGTGCTGAAAGGGCCACAGAGTGTGGAGTCAGACTTTGGAGTCAGACTGCCTGGGTTCAAAGCTCAGCTTTGCCGGTTTCTTGCTACTTGATGACCGTCCCTGTGTCTCAACTTCCTCCTCTGTAAAATGGGCATGAGAAAATTGCTGTCATGAAGATGGAATGAATCAATACATGTAAAGTGTGTGGAATAGTACCTAGAATATTGCAAGCATTATATATACAAGTCTAAGTTACTTTTTTCCATTAAGGGCAAATGTGGGGACTTCCCTGGTGATCCAGTGGTTAATAAACCACCTTCCAGTGCAGGGGACGTGGGTTTGATCCCTGGTCAGGGAGTTAAGATCTCACATCTCTGAAGGCAAGTAAGCCTAAGCGCAGCAACTACTGAGCCTGCATCCTGCAACTAGAGAGAAGCCAGCATGCGCAACTAAGATCCCATGCAGTCAAATTAAAAAATATTTTTTAAAAGGCTAATCTCACACAGTCTTTAAAAAAAGTAGGGGCAAATGTTGAACAACCTTGTCAATATCCTGTTTCTGAAAAATACTCTGCCTCTCTCTGGACAATCAAGCAGCTCTCGGAACACCCTTTGGCCCCTGACACTCCCTGGCCCTCCTTATACACAACAGATGGGACCATGTTGCCAAGCTCTCTAGCGCAAGCATTCCCTGGACTTTGTTCATCTGGCTGTCATTCATACATCTCCTAACCAATCCTTCTAGCACCACTGCTCACAAATGTCTCTAGAATGGGTAGGATTCAAGTAAAGTTGTATTGGGCAATAAAGGAATAAGATTTCTCATATTAGTAAGAGAACTAAAGCAAGGCTACTTGTCTGTGTTCTGTCTGAATTCTCCAGGGAGTAAAAACCCTAGAATTCCAACAGGTCTTTGTGAGGAAGCACGTTCCTTTCAGCATCATTCATCATATGGCTCTGCATAAACATTTTATCGTCTCCTCCTCCTTGGCAGAAATATCCATTCAGTTCTTCCAAACCCCTGCTGCTTACTCAGAGGCTGGATCTCAACTCTCCCTCTTCAGGCTTTTTTATGCTCTCTGAAAAGCCCTGAATAGGCCCACTTCTCCCCAATATTTCCCACAGGTAGAAATTTAAAGGCATGCAGAAGGAAGGAGAAGCAGAGGCCAGTGGAGAAATGATCTCAGGGGACCTGGATTCTCATTTCACCTTACATTTTTGACCAACCTGTTTCTGAGGATGCAAACTCACATTTGCTCCTTGGGCTCTTTCCTTAGAAAGAGCCAGAAGGAAGAAAGTGACCAAGAATGGTAAACATGGCAAGTCCCGTTTGAGAACTGACTTTAGAATGACTTTTTTTTCCTAATAGCAAAGATTGTAGATACCAACATGCTGAATGCTAGTCACTCTCACTTACGAAAAATTGAATGTGCGTCAGGGTTCAGTTGCTTCAGTAATGTCTGACTCTTTGTGACCCTAGGGACTGTAGCCCACTAGGCTCCTCTGTACGTGGGATTCTCCAGGCAAAAATACTGGAGTGGGTTGCCATTCCCTTCTCCAGGGATCAAACCCATGTCTCCTGCTTGGCAGGTGGATTTCTTACCACTGGGCCTCTGGGGAAGCCCTAAAAAATTGATTAACAGGCTGTAAAGCTACCTATCCTATAAGATATATTACATTCTGCCGTGAGGAGGAAATAGTAAATAAGTAATTTTGAAAATAAGATCTTAGTGTCCTCCAGGATCCACAAATCACTTCAGTATAATTTTTTAATGTTGTGACTTTATGGCAATTATGTTTTTAAAAAATAATGTAAGCGTTGATAAAGACTGAATGTCTGTGCCCCCCTCCCTCTGCCAAATTCATACACTGAAATCTAATCACCAATGTGAATATGTCTGTAGTTGGGATCTTTGGGAGATGATGAAGCCATGAGTGTGAAACCCTCACAAATGGGATTGGTGCCCTTAAAAAGAGGCCACAGAGTGTGTCTGCCCCTTCTGCCATGTGAGGACATAGCACCGAGAAACCAGGCCCTCACCAGACATCAAATCTATCAGTGCCTTGATCTTGGACTCCCCAGTCTCCAGAAGTGTCAGAAATACATGTCTGTTGTTTTTCAGCCAGTTAGTCTATTTTTGTTACAGCAGCCCAATCAGACTAAGACAAATATGTTCTGGATCTCAGGTTTCTAAAGTCTCAAAAGCCACTAAAGATTGAGAAATCCATTAAACAGCTCACTCTTGAAAGGAAAATATGGAAAGAATGTGTAAAATAAACTCTTAAGAGTTAATGCAGGTAAGAAAAATGGCAACCAAAATAAAAGTATTTTTGAATTGGTTCTCTCAATCTTTTTATGACAATTCTGTTTTATTTCAGACAGTGTCACTTTTGCACACTCACTCTATCCATAGTTTTTATGCGAAGGACATTCTTCCTGACTCACAATCAACTCAGGTGATTCTAGTAACGGTTTCCAGGACCCTATCTCTTGCCTAATTGGGCTTAAATGAAGCTGATAATCTGGTTCTAGGAGTATTTCCACCTCTGCTTTACCCTGTAACCTGTCTGAGATTGTTTCCGCTTGTGAAATGGAGGTGGTGATTGGAAATGGAAGCTTTTTGTAAATTCTAAGTAATGTTTGTGTTCTAAGACAATGTATCATTGCAAAGGGCACAGTATCCTTTCTGAAAAGGCTACAAGGGCAAATACTCAACTAACTTTTTGTACTTAATTTTGATTTGAGGTTTCGCTTTTCACTTTCATGCATTGGAGAAGGAAATGGCAGCCCACTCCAGTATTCTTGCCTGGAGAATCCCAGAGACAGAGGAGCCTAGTAGGCTGCAGTCTATGGGGTCACACAGAGTCGGACACAGCTGAAGCGATTTAGCAGCAGCAGCAGCAGCAGACTCTGCATGCGTGCCAATTCATGTTAGTCATGTCCAACTCTGTGCAACCCTATCAACTGTAGCCTGCCAGGCTCTGTCCACGGGATTCTCCAAACAAGAATACCGGAGTGGGTTGCTATGCCCTCCTCCAGGGGATCTTCTTGACTCAGGGATCGAACCTGTGTCTCTTATGTCTCCTGTATTGGTTCTTTTCCACTAGCACCACCTGGGAAGTTCTCAGTCCTTGATCCTCTAAATTATTTTAGTGGAAGATGAACCCCTCTCTTTTTCTTGAATCCTTATGAATAATGAAAGATTTTTACTGATTATTGGGGGAGGAGAACAGCTATTCCCACACAAAGATTTTACAGAACTACAAAGTTAAGCCAACCGAAAGAGAGATTGCTAGGTTATTAACTGAATCAAGATATAGAACAGAAGAAAAGAGAGTAATTTCTTTTATCACAACCTCCATAATAAATCTCTTCTCTTCTAATCATTAATTGACTCACCCATTTGTTTAACAAATATTGATGGCAATGATGATGACAGTCACTTATTCTTGGCCCCAGATATCCAGCAGTGACAAAACCAAGGCTCTGCTCTCATTAAGTTTACATTCTAGTTGTGGGAGCAGAAAGAAACAGACAAGAAATATACATGCCCGGTGGTACTAAGTCCTAGGAAGAAAAATCAAGCAGGCTTAGGAAGCACAGTATGATGGAGGCAGGGGGTATTGTACAGGGTGGTTGTCATGCCTTTCTTGTTAGGTAAGACTACAGCTGAGGCTTGAAGAAAGCAAGGCAGCAAGTCACCAGATATGTAGGGGCAGCATGTCCCAAACAGAGGGAACAGTATGAAATCCTGAAAGCAGGCAATGGCACCCCACTCCAGTACTCTTGCCTGGAAAATCTCATGAGTGGAGGAGCCTGGTCGGCTACAGTCCATGGGGTCGCACAGAGTCGGACATGACTGAGGGACTTCACTTTCACTTTTCACTTTAATGTACTGGAGAAGGAAATGGCAACTCACTCCAGTGTTCTCGCCTGGAGAATCCCAGGGACGGGGGAGCCTGGTGGGCTGCCGTCTATGTGGTCGCACAGAGTCGGACACGACTGAAGCGACTTAGCAGTAGCAGAGGGTAGCTAGCATGTTCAAGGAAGAGTCAAGAGGTCAGTACGGCCAGAGCAGTGGGGGCAAGGGGACAGGGATGGTCCGTGAGGTCAGGGAGATGGCAGAGGGACAGGTGGTATGGAATCTTACAAGCCATGGTAAGGATTTTGCACTCTATTCAAAGTGATAAGAGCAGATTTATAGGTTTTAGTGCAGGGGAATGACATGATCTGATCTGATTTGTATTTGTGAAAGAGTCCTCTGCAGAATATAGATGGAGGAAGGAGAGAGGAACACAGGTGGAAGCAAAGAGAACAGTTGGGAAGCTGCTGCAACAGTCTAAATGAGAGATGACCATGAGGTACCATTTCACACCAGTCAGAATGGCTGTGATCCAAAAGTCTACAAGCAATTAATGCTGGAGAGGGTGTGGAGAAAAGGGAACCCTCTTACACTGCTGGTGGGAATGCAAACTAGTACAGCCACTATGGAGAACAGTGTGGAGATTCCTTAAAAAATTGCAAATAGAACTGCCTTATGACCCAGCAATCCTACTGCTGAGCATACACACCAAGGAAACCAGAATTCAAGGAGACACATGTACCCCGATGTTCATTGCAGCACTGTTTATAATAGCCAGGACATGGAAACAACCTAGATGTCCATCAGTAGATAATGAGAGATGATCATGGCTGCAATGAGCATGCTAGCCGTGTAGGTGGAGGAAATGAGAATTCTGATTTTATTGTGAAGATTCCATCTCTGGGAGTTGCTAATAGGTATACAGCAAGTGAGAATGAGGGGTCAACTAGGACAATGGTGACCTGGTTGCCCAAGCAGAGGGAAGCCTACGGGAGGAATAAATGTGGTAGGAGGAAAGAGAGTCAAGATTTGTTCAGACATGGCAAGTTTGAGCTCCTGTTAGAAATCCAAGTGGAAGTGTTGAAGCTATGAAATATGCATGGTTGTTTTCCCATCTGTAAAACGTTCAGGAGAGAGATTTAGGCTGGAGATAGGAATTTAGGAGTCATCAGGGCAAAGATTGGATGGGCAAGGTTGCCAGATTTAAAAAACAAAATTATAGGGCTAAAAAAAAAAAAAATAGTGGTTGTCTAAAATTCAAATTTAACTGGGAATGCTGTAATTTATGTCAGCTCTGTGGGTCAGGCTGGCTGAGATCATATAGGAAGCTAGTACGGACAGAGGAGAGAGAAGTGGCCCAAGCTGTAAGCCCTGAAGCACTGCAATGTAAAGAGATCAGAAAGGAGAGGGTGAGCCAGCAAAAGCTGGTTCCTTCTAGACAAAGGAAACCCAGTTTAAAAAAAAAAAAAAACAATGTTTTAGAAACCAGACACGGGTAGCCATTCCCTTCTCCAGATCTTCCTGACCCAGGGATTGAACCCAGGTCCGCAGGATTACAAGCAGATTCTTTATCGTCTGAGTCACCAGAGAGCCACCAGGGAATCCCCAAAGAAAGAGTTCTAAGAAGGAAAGAGTGATCAACTGTGTCAGCTGCAACTAACTGTACAAGGGGAAGAATGTCTAACTGGAGTGGATTCAAGAAAAAAATGGAGAAAAAGAACGTAGGCAATACTTTTCCCCCAATGTAATGGGGAACATGTAAGTAGGCAGTAGTTAAATGGTGATTTGGGGTCAAAGGAAGTGTTTTTATAAGATGAAATTGTGGCCAGCAGCCAGGACAGGTGACTGAATTGGCATCCTGTCCCCGGAGAGGCCATGAACTGGACATAGAGAAGTTGATACTCTCCTGTACATGAATGCAGAGCTTTGGCAGCCAGGTCGGTATGGAAGAACCACTGTGGGTCCCAGACCAGGAGTGTCTGGAGGTGCACAGTGCAACACCAAATTTAATTTAAAGTACCATTGTCTCTGGGGCAGGAAGTACTTCTGCATATAAATCCCTTGTCCTGGGGGTTCTGGGTTTGGGTGGACACTGTGTGGCTGAGCACTTAGGGTGCTGCTACGTCTGGCTACTGGTAAACCAGAGAGATCTGAAACGATAGTTTATCATCTTTTCAGCAATCAGAGGTCTTGTTTCTAAATAGAAATAGGCATGATGGAGCTGAAATTACATAGATTTCTACTGTTCAGGTGCTTAGGGCTTTGAAGAGACAACACAAGATCTCAGGCTTGTCCTTGCAGTATCAGGTTCTGGAACAGAGGATGTGGCCCAGAGGAAGGAGGAAGCTGGGGAAGACTCGAGGACCAGGAGGAGACAAAGGCGGGGCTGGCAGGCATTGCAGAGCAGCAGGGGGCCTCCATGACTCACAGGACAAGACATGAGAGGCACCAAGGAGGCCAGTGACCTGGCTGACAGAGCGACCAGGCACCAAACAGCTTCCCCCGGATCCTCACAGGTGATGAATCTTATCAGTGCTGAGAAATACAATCCAAGGATTTCGAGAAACAAAGTTCTCCCATTTCTTTGCCTTTAAGAACGTGCATATTATCCTTATGGTACTTTCTTGGGCAGGGGAGAGTCTAAGCTATACCACTTCTAAACTTATTTTCACATTATGAAAGTCACTCAGTTGTGTCCAACTGTTTGTGACCCCATGGATATACAGTCCATGGGTTCCCCAGGCCAGAATACTGTAGTGGGTAGCCATTCCCTTCTCCAAGGGATGTTCCCAAGCCAGGTCTCCCACATTGCAGGCAGATTCTTTAACAGCTGAGACACCAGGGAAGACCATTTTCACATTTCCTGTATCAAAGTTATATAATTTCCTAAGTTTACTAGAAGTTTACGGTCTATCATTGTTGCTTTTAGTTTTTCCACAGAAATCTGGTAATAACACCCATGTCTGCTTAATATTTGAGTCTATCCAGTTTTAGAAATAGCAATTAAGGTTTTCTTTAGCATATTTTACAGATTGTCTATTTATTGTATCACTAATTTTGAGCTTTGAAAAAATGTCTTGGGTTTCCCTAAGGGAAAGGAGCCAGCTTCATGTTTTATACTTTTTTACATAATATTTTCCCTTATTAAAATGACTGTATAATTTTACAACAATAATCACTTCTTCTCAAGGAGCAGTAGGTCAGCTGGGGCAGCTTTGCTTCCCGTTGCAGTGGCCAGGCTAGCTCTGTGTCATGAGTCCCTCCTGTTTCTCCTGGGAGCACTGGACCAAGCAGGGCACATTCTCCTCATGTGGCAGAGGGTCAGAGAGGCAGCCCTGATGTGTCAGGTCTGTGACATCCCATTGGCCAGAGCAAGTCACATGGCTGCGCCAAGACAAAGGGCTTCTGCCTTCCAGTGGGAGGGGCCCCGAGCTACGCATCAGCAGGCATGGGTCTAGGCGAGTGAAGGATGGAGGACATTAAGGCAATCTACCCCAGGCCCAATTTGGAATTCCTGCATACATGGTGTTATTTATGTTCCTGGGAAGGTTCTGCAGATGAGGACTTTTTAAAAGAGAATGTGTTAACAGTTTGGTTGTTTTCAAAAAGCTAAACATAGAATTACCATGCTGCTGCTGCTAAGTCACTTCAGTCATGTCTGACTCTGTGCGACCCCATAGATGGCAGCCCACCAGACTCCACATCCCCAGGATTCTCCAGGCAAGAATACTGGAGTGGGTTGCCATTCCCTTCTCTAATGCATGCCTGCATGCTAAGTCGCTTCAGTCGTGTCCAACTCTGTGTGACCCTACAGACAACAGCCCACCAGGCTCCTCTGTCCACAGGATTCTCTAGGCAAGAATGCTGGAATGGGTTGCCATTTCCTTATGATCCAGCAATTTCAATCCTAGGTAGACCTCCAAAAGAATTACAAGTAAACAGAAATAAACCCACAGATATAGAGAACAAATTTATGGTACCAAAGGGGAAAGGGAAGGAAGGTATAAATTATGAGTTTGAGATTGACATATACACATTATTATATATAATATATTAATGTATATTAATATATAATATATATTATAATATATAATAATTATATATAATTATATAATTATATATTATATTATATTATATTATAATTATATAATATAATATATAATATATAATAATTATAAATTATATAATTATAAAATTAATAATTATATAATTATAATTATATAAACATATATAATTATATGTAATATATAATATATTATATATATATTGGGTAGCCAGTGATGACCTACCATGTGATGCAGGGGACTATACTCAAAATTTTGTAATACTGAATAACCTATAAGGCAAAAGAATCTGAAAATATATATATGTGGATATATATATGTAGTTCAATCACTCTGCTGTATATCTGAAACTAGCACAATGTTGTAAATCATCTATATTTCAATTTAAAAAAAGAATTAAAAGCAGAGACTCGAATAGGTACTTTGTACACCAATGTTCACAGCAGCCTTTTTCATAACAGCCAAAGGTGGGAACAATACAGATGTCCATCAAGAAATAAATGGATAGACAAAATGTGCTATATATACTATGGAATGTTAGTCTTAAGAAAGAGGGATATTCTGGGGAAAAAAAAAATGACTGTACAGCAATTTGTTTATATAGCTTATAATGAGCACTGATACTGTGAATTTTTAAAAGGTGGGTAACTGCAACATGCATGTATGTTCATGGTAATGATCGAGTAAGGAGGAAGAAACTAATCTTAAGAGAAAGAATTTAAATGGCAGAAGTGTGTCCTTGAGAAAGTGAGGATGGGGAGTGCGTAGAATCTAGCCCCCCAGTGCAAGGACTGCCCTTCAGAGGTGAAGGGACAGCTGACTCACTGCAGCAACAGCCAGAGTGCATGCGTGGATACACACGCAGCTAAGTAATGAGTTTGGGTGGTGAGTGCATGTGAAATTTCTCTTCGGAGTGCTTGTAACCCCTCAGTGAAATGAGAAATCAGGTCTTGAGCAGAGAGTGAGGAGTAGGAAGGGACATTGGAGGCTGGCAGGGAGAAGGTATGAGATGATCTTCCGGCAGGGGTGGAGGGAATTGATTAGGAAAATGCTGCAGGATTGGTTGACTACACAATCCACTTGAGGTTGCAGTAATAAATTCAGAGTAGGATGATGGAGAAATAAGGGGGCAAGGGAACAGAAGATACATCCCAGGGGATTCAGAGGGGAGTAAAGACTTGAGGGCAGGTAATGATCAGTGCAAAGGTTTCCCAGTTGCCACTAGTGGTAAAGAATCCACCTGCCAATGCAACAGACTGTAAGAGATGGGTTCAATCCCTGGGTTGGGAAGATCCCCTGAGGAAGGGCACCCCATTCTACTATTCTTGCCAGGAGAATCCCATTGACAGAGGAGCCTGGTGGGCTACAGTCCATGGGATCTCAAAGAGTCCGACATGACTGAGCGTCTGAGCACAGCAATGATCAATGCAAAGGGGATAAGGTCACAGGATTGGAGGTGAGGTGGAAGAGCTATTGGAGTCCAAATACTGGAGGGAAGGAGCCTGATAAATAGGAGAGGGTGGTAGGATATAAAAATCTTTGAAGCTGAGATATGAAGGGAATGCATTTCTATCAACATTCTCATTGCCTGATATCGTTTCTAAGGTTCAGTAAAAGTCAGTTTGATATCGCCTAAGAAGACTACGCAAATGTCAAGGAACACCGTTCAGAAAAATCCCCCCTTCCTATCCTCCTTCTCATTCCTTCTTTCCCTCTCTTTTCCTCCGTCCCTTCACCCACCCTTCTCATAAATCTGAAATGGAATAAAATTGCTCAAATTTAAATTTAACTGAAACAGACGAAAACCAATCCCTGATGAAAGAGCATCTTTCCGTTGCTCTGAAGATGTAGAGAAAACATAAAAAGAACATGTTGCTGATAGAAGCTGAGAGGATAAACACAAGAAATCGTTGTCTCTGGCATCTAAGTGAGCCGGATACTGCATGTTTTTAGATTTATGTGACTGATAAATAATACAAGATTCCCTGTAGAGGACAAATCCAAGTGAAAAACAACCAATTGAGAAGAGAGGTATGTGGTTAGTAATCTCAACAAGAAAGGATGAGATATTCTGAAATCCAAGATATCAAATGATGATTTTTCATTTGTAAAATTATACCCTTGGCACCTATCCAACTGCCTTTTGCGCTCTCTCTCTCCTTCTGTCTCTCTCAAGCCCTAGTGGATTCACATTTTTATTCAAGTAAACTGACCCACTCTAGTACTCTTGCCTGGAAAATTCCATGGACGGGGAGCCTGGTAGGCTATAGTCCATGGGGTCGCAGAGTCAGACACGACTGAGCAACTTCACTTTCACTCCCTAAACTGAGGTGCCGTCTATATTAGTAGCAATTAATCCTGGAATGTTCTTTTATTTAGAAAATTCTTTATTTCTTTAAGCCTTTCTATTTTGCTTCTCATTCAAACATCTTAGCAAAATTCTTCTCTTCATCTGGCATTTCCAAGCAGTGAGATGCGGGGTAGGGCCGGCATTATTGTGCTTTTCCTAGGGAGTGATCTGATTTTAAAAATGAAAAAAAAAAATCCATCCACTTTTTCACACTATGAATTAAACAGTTGGACATTCATATTTAGCAGAAGAAATGTAAATGGTAAAATGAAAGTGTTATTCACTCAGTCGTGTCTAGCTCTTTGTGACCCCATGGACTGTGGCCCGCCAGGCTCCTCTGTCCATGAAAGTCTCCAGGCAAGAATACAGGAATGGGTCACCATTGCTTTCTCCAGGGGATCTCCAACCCAGAGAACGAACCTGGGTCTCCCACACTGCAGGCAGATTCTTCACTGTCTGAGCCACCCAGGAAGGCCAGATGGTAAACCAATATATAAAAAGATGTTCAATATGCGTTTATTTAACTCATATAGTGTATATTATGTGTCAGGCACTGCTCTAAGTACCAGACACCATTCAAAAACTTTACAAATATAATTAACCTTAATAATACTATTTTTCAGATACTATGATTTTTCCCATTTTTCAATGGGGACAACGAGACTGAGTCACAGAGAATCTTTGTAATTTGCTAAGGTCACACAGCTCATAAGCAGCACAGCCAAGCAGGTGGGCTGTGGGCCCATGGTTTTAGACACTATACTAAGCAGCCTTGCCAAGGAAATGTAAGTTCCAACAAGATACCATTTTCTATCCAACAGACTGGCAAAAATTTTTAAATATTGGTAACATCAGGTGCTGTAAGGATAAGTTGCTTCAGTCATGTTCAACTCTTTGCAACCCCATGGACCGTAGCCCGCCAGGCTCCTCTGTCCATGGGATTCTCCAGGCGAGAATACTAGAGTGTATTAGTGGGTTGCCATTTCCTTCTCCAGGGGATCTTCCTGACCCAGGGATCGAACCCACGTCTCTTAGGTCTCCTGCACTGGCAGGCCGGTTCTTTACCACTAGCACCATGTGGGAAGCCTGCTGGAAGGACATAGGCAAATGAATAATCAAGTATTGTTATGCCCTTTCAGAAGGCAACCTGGCCTTCTAAATTTGGTATTCTTGAAAATGTGCAGTACACAAAACCCTCTACATAGGATTCTACATTAAGGATTGTGGCCTACAGAAATAAAAGCATCAGTCTATGCTCTGTACATGAAATTGCAGCATTATCTGTGGTGCTAACAAGACTGGAAAGAGCACAGATGTCCATCACAGGAGCTATGGTTGAATAAATTATATTACATGTGTACCATGAAATATGCAGCTATTAAAGAATATGTCTATTATTTATATCTATTGATCCAGAGATAGTTTCATAATGTGTCCAGTAAACTCTCACTTTGGGGAGTATTTTTCAATCTATGTCTATTGATCCAGAGAAAGTTTCAATAATGTGTACAGTATAATTCCACTTTGGGAGGTATTTTTCTGAGCATATTTAACAGTTACCTTCGGAAGTGGGATAGGACAGAGCAGACTGTTAATTTTCTCCATATTTATTTCTCAATTGGTTGACTTTTTATATGTTTGTATTGCCTCCACAATTTAAAAACCTAAGTTAAAAATAAGTATAAACTCAAATGTCATATCAGCCTAGAAAATGCATTTTAGATCTTCAGCTCCACACAAAAAATTATATAAATAATACAGCTTTTCAGATCAAATGGGAAAGACTCAGATTTATATTTCTAGAGACCTCTTACATATACAGACATTGTAATTTACAGTTTTCAGCAATTACAGAATAAACATTCATTTTCTTTATTGGGCATTTCTGGCAATAGAGAACAGAAGGGATAGTTTGCCCTTTCTTCACTGAACAGTATAACTTACTAGTGAAGCGTGATATTTTAAAATCAGTGTATGATCTACAATCTTCATTTCTAACCCTTCAGTTTCACCCTCAAGTAGAGAAAAAAGTCCACAACTCAGGAGGGAAATGGGGGGGGCTGATGGTATTGAAAGATTTAAAAATTCCTTTATTTTTTGATGGAGGATTAGGCAGGCCTTCGTTGGGCTTCTCACCCCTCTTTCTATGCTCTAAGCAGTGTGGGGCTCAAAGAGGTAGAGTGTGCATCTGAAATAGGGGCTGGAAATGTTGGAGGGGGTGTGGGGAAGGCAGGAGGAGGCTGCGGCAGGATTTGATTTCTGGCTGTGGCGCCCACAGGCCTCGCCTGGGCTGCTGAAATTTAAAGTGCTGCTGCCATCTTCAGGAGCTCGCCACTGTCGTATTCGAGTCAAGTTACAAGTAAGCTGGATGCAGCCTTGTAACCCTCCCCAGGCGTCCTGAAGTGCAGCTGCAAAGCAGACAGGTTACTGCTACAATAAAGGTAATTTCTCCTAAAAACTTAAGATGATTACCTAGTGAGGCAGTTTTGGTGTATGTATTTAATGCTAAGAAATGGTAAGTTTCTCCCTCTGAGAGGCAAGAGGGGTCAAATTAATATTTAGGGTCTAAAAAAAAATTATACAATGTGACTGAGAAGTAACCTAGGCTGTGGCTCATGCTAAGTTGTATCTGACTGCAACCCTATGAACTGTAGCCTGCCAGGCTCCTCTGTTCGTGGGATTTTCCAGACAAGAATACCGGTCATCGTTCAGTCACTAAGTCGTGTCCAGCTCTTTGCAACCCCATGGACTGCAGCACGCAAGGCTCCCCGTCCTTCACTGTCTCCCGGAGTTTGCTTAGATTCATGCGTGCTGAGTCAGTGTTCCTATCTAACCACCTCATCCTCAGCCCTTTGGGTTGCCATTTTCTCTTTCAGGGGCTCTTCCTGACCCAGGAATGGAACCTGTGTCTCCTTCATTGGCAGGCAGATCGGGTACCGCTGAGCCACCTGGGAAACTCTGACTCAGAAGACACGGCTTTAAAAATGGGAAGTGGGTTAAGTTTGGATGCACCTCGCAGCTCGGACGGAGAAGGCAATGGCACCCCACTCCAGTACTCTTGCCTGGAAAATCCCGTGGGCGGAGGAGCCTGCTGGGCTGCAGTCCATGGGGTCGCACAGAGTCAGACAGGACTGAAGCGACTTAGCAGCAGCAGCAGCAGCTCTGAAGCCAGTTGAGTCAGTCTCTGGGAGGACCACCTGCTCAATTTCCACAGCCAACATGAAGTTTAGGGAATATTTGATTAAAAAAGGAATCTGTGGCTTTCCGTTTTTACCTGATTTCTTGAGTGGTTTATTCATTAATTCTAAGCCTGTCTCTCTTCTCTGACTTCTTGAGTTATGGCTAATGGATAGGAAAGGCCAAATTGTCTAACAGTACTCTCAGAACGAATCTCCATTTCTTCCTTCCCAGAAATAATTTGACTTCACTGCATTGTAAAGAAAAATTAACTAAGCCCTAAAGTGGGGAAAAAAAAAAAATCTGTTACATGATCTTTCCCCGGGATGGTTAGAGGTGTCCACAATTGGTACAGGAAGTCCGTGAGAACATGAGTACCCCTAGTGACTCTCACTGGAGGCAGTGGTCCAACCTTCAGGTCATGATACCACAATATTCTCTGTAAATTCTCTTTAGAGACCCCGAAGTTTTCATAGAACTCACTTTACACTGGTTTTCTGTTTGTTTATTCATCATTTTAAGCAAACATAAGTTCTCACAGCAGCTTGGAATGTACCTTATAGAGTCCATTTTTTTCTCCTGGTTTACATTATTAAAAGCAGAGAGTAGTTTCAATTCACCTTTAGAAAAATTTCACAATGTTTTGGATATCTAGTTCCCTTTCACCATAAATCTGGCAGTTAAAAAATGTATGCTGAAAGAAAGGATTACAGTACGTAGCTAGTACCACGCCAGGGATGTCACTTAACACTTCTGAAATTTTGCTGTGTTTGGAAGACTGTCCATGTCTTCTGAAATTTTGTCTTGGAGCTATTCATTTATTTGGCAAATACTTTCTAAGGGCCTATTAATATGCTAGGTTATTCGACTAGGTGCTTTTTATGTTTTCTGTTCATTCTTGACAATGACTCTCTGAAGATCATACACTCCCATTTAGCAGATGGGCAAATGGGTTACAGACAGTTTAAGTAACTTGTCTCTGGTGATTTAGGATTAAAATCCGAGTGTGCTTTACTCTTATGTCTACTCTGCTTGCACAACAGCATTGCCAAAGCCAGGAACATTCTGAGCTCTTTCCTGCCTACTATGATTATGAAACAAGTCATTCAATGAACAGTTGACTCTTTGCTACATGCAAGACATTGTAAATTTGATTAATATAGCAGTTAGAGAGGGAAAGAATAATTTGGGCCTAAAATTAGACTCTAAAACAAGCAAAAGTGATAAAAATGGAAAGTATGACTCAAAGCATATTGAGCTATTTGTGCTCAGTGCCACTGGGGGCATTGCTGACTTACAAGTGGAAGGAGAGCAAGTGAACAGATTACACACCAGAGAAATCCCACACCCTTTAGATAATTTTGAACCTATCCACATTGCCACGTGGAAAGAAAATGTTTAGATAAAAACCTAAGACATACTGAAATGCATCTCACCACAAAGTGGCATCTGGACCAAAGTATAGATAACAATTTTTATTTCTGCTTTACTTCCTATCCCTATTTCATCTGACCAGTCAAACCTTGAAATGGGAAAACAGATACTCCCTTGCAAAATATACCCCCATTTTGTTTTATGGGTGATCCTGTTACTATTTCTGGATCTCAATCCCTACTTCCTGAATTTAATGTAACGGCAAACTGGACCACATGCAATTTTACCGCACTCACTGTTCTTCCTGCAGAGCTCTAGATGGGACAGATGCAGAAGTTAGACAGTGAAGCCACCATCTCAGCCTAGTGCCCTGAGAAGCCTCTAGTGCCATACACAGCTGCTTACAGCTTAATGAATCACTATTCAGTGTGCTGCTAAATGAGGCTGTAAGAGCTAACCATTTCTAATGGTATTGGCCTTTCACTCAAGGAAAGGAGACCTTCTCATCACTTACTAGACTTCACCTGAAGGACAAGCCCTGCCTCTCCATCCTGCCACCCCCGTGCCAGACCTTCACATTTGGGCAAGCCAGAAACTCAGTAAGGAACAGATCTGACTTGGCCTGCTGATCTGGCTTTCTGCTCTAGCAGCCAACATTAATATTAATGCTAAATTGGAAGGAGAGACATCGGGGTCCTGAGGCAGAAAGTCAGCACAAAAGGCTGAATATGAATTAGCCAGGATGGATTGGCCACACTTAATGCTAATAATGATGCAAACTTTATATTGCTCAAGTGCTTTTTGAGGAGCACAGACAAATGCTACCTTGATTCAGCCTAAAAACAGTGAAATCACTAGTCCTGTCTTGACATTACATATATAAAAATGAAAAGCTGAGGAAATCATCCGGATATCTGTCTAGAGATGTACTCCATGTTCAAGGGGACCCCTTACCCTAGAACTGCCAGGAACATTTATCTAAGCCTCTTAATGAAAACTGCCTCAGACATTGTTCATTCTTTCCTATCACCTTAACCTCAACATGTCTAGAATATCAGCTGCAACACCCCCAACCTGTTCCTAAGCTCACTTGATACCTCTACTATCCCAGTGCCTACAGCCTCAAGAGTGGGCTCTTCCCCACCCTTGGCCTTGGCCCTGCATTCAACGTGATCAAGTGTTCCTTAGTGAGGTTCATTTCAGCATCCTTCCATCTGCCTTTCCCCTTGTCCAGGTTCTCATCATTGCAGTTCTCATTCTACACTGAATTGACCCAGAGGGTAGCAGAACATGCCACCTCAAAACAGGCCACTTTGTATAGGAATTATTTTGAGCTAAAGGCACCTGAAAAACAGCAAGCACAGAGAGAAGCTTTCTCTGAACTCCCTGTTTATCTGCCAAAATTCAGATCCTCCAAAAGGATCTCATTTGTCATAAATCCCTTCCCCAGGATATTCATCAATCAGGGAAGATGGACTCTTATCACAGGAAAGGAGTGAAGTTGACACCACACCCAGACACATTTTGTCACAAACTATCACATCTCCCATCAGTTCTTTTCCCATTTGGCCCATTCATCTTTCCTGAAAACCATTCACTCTCTCCTTAATAAAGTGTCTGTCTACAATGCGGGAGACCCGCGTTCAATCCCTGGGTTGGGAAGATACCCCGGAGAAGGAAATGGCAATCCACTCCAGTACTATTGCCTGGAAAATCCCATGGACAGAGGAGCCTGGTAGGCTACAGTCCATGGGGTCACAAAGAGTCGGACACAACTGGGTGACTTCACTTCACTTCACTTAAGAGGCCTATGTACCCCTCCTCTTTCTCTATAAAGATGGCATCTAACCCTGAATTCTAAGCTACCTCGGAAAGTTACTTATTTTCCCCTGGATATCTCCCATGTGTACATGAGGGCTGCATGTTAACAACTTTCTGTTTGTTTTCTCTTGTTAATCTGTCTTTTAGTACAGAGATCTCAGCTAAGAACTTAGCAGGGTAGGGGTAAAAGTATTTTCCTTCCTTGTAACTCCTAACTAGTCTCTCAGAATCCTTCACCCTTCCATCACAGATTAAAAGTGAAAGATTAAGTTCTTTAATGTGCCATATTCCCCCATTCAAACCCCCTCTGTGGTCCCCGCGTCTTCAGAGTCAAGTTCTAACTGCTCAACCTGGTAGTCAAGGGCCACCCCTCCCATTCCAGCTACTTTTATGCTCGCAAGGATCCAGGCAGACCAGCCTCTCTTCCTGCCCCTGTAACAGGCTCCATCATTTCCCTCCACTATTATTCAGGCCATTCTGCCTGCCTCTTTCCTCCTACAAATCCTACTTCTTTTCAAAGACTGAGCTTACACGAGTACCACCAGTAAGCCTCCCCAGTTCATCTTTCTGTGTTCTTTTCTTCTAACACAATTTCTTTATTTATAACACTGTTTCCCAAAAGGATTTACAGCTAACTCCTGCAGAGATTGCTGACTATGCCACTCGTTTACCACTTTCCATAATAATAGTAGCTAACACATATAGTGCTTGCTAATGCCTGGCTCAGAATAGTGCTTTACATATATTAACCTATTTAAAACCCACAATAAACCTAGGAGGCAGGTACTATTATTATCTCCCTTTTATAGATCAGACACTGAAAGCTCTCACAGCCTGCCCAAGGTCACCCAGCTAAACAACTACAGAGCCAAGATTTTGACCCTGGCAGTCAAGCTCCAAAACTATGCTCTAATAGTTAATCTTTTATTATCCATTAACTTTTTACTCTTGCTCCTATTTTTCCACATAGTAGTCACCATGTTTAATGCCTCATTTTATCCCTTCCCATAGCTAGTACAGAGTTTTACACATAATTAGTTCTTTACAGTTTGCAGATATTATCTGCCTTAAAGTAGCCTTAAATTCTTTCTGGGAAAAAAAAAAAGTGGTTATAAGCAAATAAGTTATGAAGTCTTCTTACACACCAGTCACCCTGGAAATCTAGGATCAGACCTTATAAACACTTTTATCATCTTCTTTGAATCACGAATGATAATCAGAGTCTGAAAAATCTGACTTTCCAGAATATATGAATTTTAGTAACAAGGGCTGCAAAGTGAAACCTTTCCTCACCTCCCACACACACATTTCCAATATGACATTAAAAAGTATTTCCACAGGGAAAACAGTTTCCAAGAAAATAATTCTCAAATGTATTAAATACAAAATTATTGTTGAAGAAGATTTAGGGAGGGTAGTCCGTCTCTTGCAATGTTATCCTAAAAGAAGTTTTTGCAGCATTTGGATCTTCAGAATTTATTATTCAAAATATATAATCACCTTTGAGGTCAAGAACCTTGTCTGACAGCACATTTATACTGTCCAAGCACCTAGCTAGTGAAAGATACATATTCATTCCTTAAAAATCCTCTGAAATGATTTCTCCAACTTTGAGGTTTTCTTGCTATCACTGATTGCTTTTCCTGTCTTTCCCTGAAATATATTAATTTCTCCCTGGCCCATGGATTCCCCTCCTCAACCCCTCCAGCTCCTGGCAGCTTTGTTCTCTTTGCTCATCTGTTTCTGGGCCATTCCATTGCCTACTAGAGTTAGCCTGTAATATCATGCTTGCCAGCAGGGGCTGCCATTTGCCATAGGATTTGCTAATTTTCAACATTCCCTAAATCTGAGACTCCAGATTGTGTAAAATAGTACAGTGCCTAATTTATCAACTTGGCAGGTTTGAAATGCTATAAAATCAGTTACTTAAAATGAGTCAACTTGTAATGTGCTGCACAGTTTTAATGAGCAGAGTTCCACTGCTCCATTAAGACAACAGGAGACCACATTGAGAAAACAAGCAGCAAGAATGTGAGCTTAAGAGAATAGCAGGAAAACCTGCTTCTTGCCCACAAGATCCCAGTGGGGACAATATGTTCAACCAACAATTGACTTTCTCCTTGGCAAGTAAAGAAGACTCATCTTTCATATCTGTCCTTCTTCTCCATTTGCATACAAGGTCAGCCTTTTATTACCTCCTATAAAAATGACTCCAGTAGTCTTATGTGTTTCTTCCCTGCCCCTAGGCTCTTCCCACTCCAAACCAACCTGTGCATTTGTATAATAATTTTCCTAAAGTGATGTTTGCTTAAAAACCTTCATTGATACCCACATTGATACCCACAACCAAGATAGCCCTCTTCAGTGGGACACTCCAGGCCCTTCTAATCCAGTATCAGGTTACGTGTCCAACTTTTCTTTCTATTATTCCCAGATTCTCCACTTTGACAAGGCAGGGGATTTTATTATTCACCACAGATTAAGCTCATTGTTGTCTTAGGATCTTTGTGTTCATAATCTACACACCTGAAATGCCTGCCTTCTTCTCTTAACTCCTTAGTCAATGCTATTGCTAGAGTAATTTCCCAGGCGTAATTAAATGCATGGAATATTGCTGGTTAACATAATTCCTTCTCCCAGCATCCCTGGGAACATCCGAAATGTAGGACATGTACCGCCTGACAAAACAATATTACTGAAATACAACACTGAGTTGCACTTACACAGAGCATCGAGTGAGCAGACAACATACATAATTCCCGAGGAACCTCAGTCAGCACAAGCCCTTCTGCTTGTCCACTGTTGCATTTCCAGGTGAAATATGATTTGGATGGAGCCTCCCCACATTCTCAGAACTTCCTTAGCTCTGCATTAGTAGAATCTTAAAGGTAACAGTAAGAGCCCTCTGCTCCATTTAAGTTCCACCTTTCCTCTCTACCAGCCCAACCCACCTTTTCTTACTCTTCTGATTTCCTGAGAGTCGCAGGCCACACCACGTTCCCTATCCCACTACTCTGACTGAAGACACACAAATAAAGGCATCCGCTGTGATCAGCAGAAAGAGGCTGGCTCCATCACGTTCCCCTTTTCAGTATATTCAAATGCTGCCCAGAGTCACTTCCCAGCTCTAGTTAGCCCTCCAAGAGCCTCTCTGCCTACCTAGTCAGCCAACTACTCCCTCTTCTCTGATACATCCTTGATTTATTGTATCTGGATGAAATGTAGTCTGTTCAGAATCAGAAATCAAAAGGCTTACATTGAAGTTCTAGCTCTGGTACTTTCTAGTGATATATTTGAATCTCTGTTTCCTCAGAGGCAAAATGGAAGTTATAATTTCCATAAATTCAAGAAAGGAGCTCAAAGGGGATAATGCATATGAAGCTCACTGCAAACTGTGAAGCACCATAAAGAAGTACAATGTCAAGTATTTCTGCACCCACTTGGTAGCAGTCACAACCATACAGTTCACCCCATGAAGACATGAACAGAGTTAAGACCCTGGCAGGAAAGAACTCTCTAGTCATTTACTCTTAGCACCGTTACGCTATAGAAACAAGAATTTGTCCACTGGCTCTATCCGAATGCCACCTAATGGGCACAAGGTTCTTGTGAATATGAAAGGACTACAAATATGAGTGATGCTTCCGAAGGTGTGAGCCTATGTCAGTATTATTAGTATATAACACAAGTTTCAACCTTGGCAGGAGACAAATTAGTGGCCACCTATGAGGCACAACATAAAAAATTCCAGATAATTTCCTGTTTCTTAGTGATTCTCCCTCCATTCTCCAATACCCTCCACGTTTCATTATTAAAGCTTCATTTAGCCAAGCTTTGGAGGGTTTTTGGTCTTCAAATGCCCCTTGTTAAAATTAAAACACCTGTGAGCCCTTTTCCATCTCACACCTTAGTAGAGTTTAGCTGAAGGTGAAGAGGAGCAGAATCATACAGGAATAGAAGTCAAGAGGGGAGGGAAGAGTGGAGGGCCTGGGAGACTCATGAGAGGGTAAAGAGGGGACCAGAGGACTGAAAACAAAGTCCGCACTCACCCTAGTTTTGCTTTAACCAGATCTTGTTAATATGTGTTGCTTGCCTGACTCTTTTTTTTTTTTTTTAATCCAGCAGCTTACAATTAGCTTTGATGGCTGATGAAGCAAAAGTGAAAAGAACATGTGATTTTTTTTCTAAGTTTTAAATGTTATCTCTGGAGCTATCTCAGCCCACACAGAGGTCAGGGAGGAGGGTGGGGGCTGCTGGCAAGAAGGGGACCTGCCTTGTGGTTTGAGCCCAAAGCCGATGGGGCTTCCCACCAGCAGCCCCAGCTTGGCAGCATGGCAGTGGAGCCCTGCCTAACTGTGTCTGCTCCTCCTCAACATGCTTCCTTTTCCATCTACAGTATTTAGAAAGATGAGAGACAACGCTGCGAAGAACACAAAGGCTTTTGCAATCCTGACTCTGGCTTCACATTCAAAGCTGTTGCTATCAGGGTTGGATTTAGCAACTTGGCATTCACTTCACAGGACCACCCCTGTTGGCGGCCATCTGGAGTCTTTTGGAGAATTTTTAAAGAGACACTGCTTAGAGAGCATTTGGTAGTGGAGAAAGCTCTAGTATTCAATTCAGGAAGCCTGGTCTGTGCCCAGGATGAGAAGCTAAGTGACCTTGGACAATCCACTGCACTTCCTTGAACCTCTGTCTCTTCATCAGTTCAGTGATTTGTCAATTTCTTGCAAGATTTAATAGTCTAGTGCAAAGGTCCCTAAAGTGTGGTCTCTGGAGGTGCAGCAATCAGTACCCAGCAGAACCTACCAGAAGGCACGTTTTCAGTCCCCACCCGGGGCCTCCTGAATCAAAAACCCTGGGAGGAGGGCCCAGCAATCTCTGTTTAAGAAACTATCCAGGGGATTCTGACACACAGCCAAATTGGAGAGCCACTGCTGTAGGGCTCCTTGTTATCCTTCTGCTGTTGCCAGTTTGCCTGGCAACACTGATTTGCTGTTGGTCAAAAGTTGCTGACTGGTGGCCCAAGGAAGCACTCACTTGCAAAAGATGGCTGAGCCCACAGCTGGAGAGGCCCAAATCAGAGTGGCAGGGAACCTGGAGGAAAGCCCAGCCTCACTTCCCCAGCCCCTCTTTGGCCAAAGTTTCAGAAAACTCCAAGGCTTGTCTACAGAACAGGTATCTTTAGGGCCATGTTTTGAACGCAGCACATTTTTACAATGTCAAAAGAAGCAAGAGCAAAAGGGGTTTTGTTAATGATGCCAACCTCTCTTCTGACTTTTTGTCTCTAGTCCCCATAGATACATGTCATTTAGTGCTGGGCAAGGAAAATTACTTCTTCATTTTAGCTTTTTGTTTTTCCCCCTACCTTTTCTGACAGCTCTTGGCTTCCTCTAAGTTATCAGGGACAACTTGCAAGTGTTGTTCTGGGTTCCACCAGGGAACTGTGGTTTCCTAGCAACAGCCAGGGCCTGCTGGGCCATTCTCTGAGTCACCAGCTCCAGGCAGCTCCTGATAAGCAGTGCGGGTTGCAGAGAAACCCTCTGTGGACCCGACATGGGAGCCTGCCTCACAGGGTGATGGGCTCTATAAAGAATAGACCATAGATAGGACCTAAAGAATGACATAAATAGAGGGCTCTTTATTCTAAACTAAATGGATCTTGCTTTCTGACTGTTCCATGCATATGGAAACGGGAAAGGGAAGGAGGGAGGGAGGTCAGGGCAAAGGGAGAAGGAAAGGAAGGGAGGGCGGAAAGAAGAAATGTTTTCAACAAACATCCCCTGAATGTCTGCATTCTCTACAATGTATACCGTATAATTTAGTTATATACTGGAGGTGCAAGATCAAATAAAATGTAGTCTTTGACCACAGGAAACTTGTAGTCTAATAGGGAAGACAGCTCAGTAAACTTAATTTGCATTTCTTCCTAATGGATGTCATATTCCAGTTTCCATGACAGAGTACAACTATAGGGCTTCATGAGACATAATAAGGCCTCTTTTAATTTTGTAATATTTTTATTTTCCTGTAAAATCGTCTTTACCATTAAGATTTTTAGATGTCTGAGGATTAAGTCACATACAGTAGTGCGCTTACAATGGATTTAACCTCTCTGTCTTTGGTTATATTCTCTTTCTTATTCTTAATGCTATGTATGTGGTCCTTTCTAACTTTTATGTAAGGTTTTCCAAGAGTTTGTCTCTTCTGTTGACCTTTTTGGAATAGGATCTTGGTAAATTTATCAATTTCACATTTCTTTCAAATGTATTGATTTCTGTTTTTGTTTTTATTGATTCTTTTCTCTTGCTTTCCTAAAGTTATATTTGTTCTTTATGTCCTCTCAAGTTGAAGCCATAATTGAATCCATTTATCTTCATTTTCTTGTGTATTAATAAAAGCACTTAAATCCGTGACTATCTCTGATTTCAGGTTTGGCTGCTGCCATATGTCTTAATATGAGCTCTTGTTGAATGTTCTTATTTACTTTTGTCTGCTTGATCTATCACAGGGATTAAAGTCCCCCTCTACGATTATGGTTCCTGTGGATTTCTCATATTTCTAAGAAGTTTTGATATATATATATTTGATCCATGCTATTTAGCACTTAAAGTTTCAATGATTCCTTCATCTTTGTTATGGATTGCACCTATTAGCAATAGAAAAAGAAAGACAGAAAAAGAAAACCCTTTTTCATCTCAGTTAATGGTCCAGGCCTTAATGCTACATCATCTGATATTAATTTTGTCACTCATGATTTACTTTTATTGTCTGTACTATCCTTTACTTTAACATATTAATTTAGAAGTGTGGCTTGATTTTGACCTAGTAGAGGTTGGTTCTGGACCTGTTGTCCCTCCAATTTATTTCTTGTTCTTTTCTTACTCAGCTCTACATCATAGCGTGGTCCCTACAAGACTGTCAGCTAACTTTCCACTGGGTTTGGCCAATAGAAGAAATCTGGTGAGAGAAAAGAGTAAGCAGAGGTCTTCCTCTCCCCCTAACTCTTACGTGATATTTCTTCAATAGCTGCAACTCCACTCTGCTTCCAGCTCCTTCTGAATAAGCCTGTTCTACCCTCTCCTTTGTCTTTCTAACATTGAGTGGATAATAGTTTTCTGAGGTTGCTAATCTCTGGGCTGCCTCGCTGTACCCTGTTTAGCTTCCATACTCATCAATTCCCTGTGTAACTGACTTCCTATATTAAATTCCCTTCATAGTAAATATTCAGAGTGGTTTTTATTTTCCTGAGTTAACCTTGATATATTCACCCATTTTATTTTATTTATATGGATATTTGACCTATTCTTTTTTGCAGCAAAGTCTGTGGGTTGATTGACTCAACATCCTTCTCAGACCCCCTTTTCCTTGCCTTCCTCTAGTATAAAAGCCACAAAACCAGAAACTAAACCCTTTCAGCAAGCAAAATCATGTGATACAATAAGACATACACAGACGTCTATCAGGGATTTTTGGTTTCCAAATAGGGATATTGCCCTCTTTTTCCTTACCCTTTCTTTTTCCTGCCTGGATACTGGGTTTGATGGCTACAGCTTCAGCAGCCATTATGAGACTATGAGGAAAAGACAATTAGAAACGCTGTGAACTGAGCCCTAGAACCCTTGAGCCACTCTTAAACCCATACCAGCCACCTCCTGACTTCCTGTTGCATAAGGAAAAGAGAATTATTATTTGCTTAAACTAATGATAGGATTTTCTGTTAGCCTCAGCAGAATGCAATTTCTAACTCAGTATTTCCCAAAAGGACATAATTGGAACCAGGGCCTGGTCAATTAGCATCCTTGGCCTCAGCTCCTAAATACCAGTAACACCATTCAAGTATTGTGCCAGTCAAAATCTCTTCCCAAACATTTCCAAATGTCTTTGGAAGGGATAGGGTTGTGCCCTTCCAAAATAATAATAATAATAATAATGTGTATACACAGCAAACACAGTAAGTTTAATTTTTTTAAATATCATGTCAGAACTGCATAGACCCACTCTCTCCCTAGGAATTCATCAATCTTCTAACAAAATCTTTGTTGTAAGGACATAAGGTGAGATATTTGTTACACTTTTGGGGGAATATGAAAGGTTTTAAAAATAAAGTACAAGAATAATAAACAACCATGTATCTACTGTTCAGAATTAACAAATGTTAACATTCTGTTGCTTTGCTTCAGATTTTTTTTTAATAAAAGGAGCAAAATATTATAAAGCTAAAGTCCTTTATTTCAAACTATAATTTCAAAACTCTCCTAGTCTTCTTCCTCAGGGGTAATGACTATCATGAGTTTGGCATGTTTCCATTTAGTTCTTGTTTCTTACTGTTAATCACTGTCTTCGTAGACAATTCCTAGTAAAGTGGGTGTGATTTTGAGTGCTTGTTAAATGTGTATGAATCCTAGCAGGTTATAATTACCATTCTGGAATTTGCTGTTTTTCAAATTAACTTTATGTTTTTTCATATTTGGGCTTCCCTGGTGGCTCAGAGGATAAAGCGTCTGCCTGCAATGCAGGAGACCCAGGTTCGATCCCTGGGTTGGGAAGATCCCCTGGAGAAGGAAATGGCAACCCACTCCAGTATTCTTGTCTGGAGAATCCCATGGACAGAGGAGCCTGGCTGGCTACAGTCCAAGGGGTCGCAAAAAGTCAGACACGACTGAACGACTTCACTTCACTTTTTTCATATTTAGTTAAAACACAAATATAGTTCATTAATTTTAACTAATGTATATTATTCAATTGTGTGAATTAATCAAGTTCATTTCTCTGTTAATATTTCCTTTGTGATGGACATTTAGACTGTTTCCACTTTTTCACTATTACAAACAATGATGTCATTGGAGGAGTTCTTGGGAAAGCACATTTAGAAGAGTTTCTTTAAGGTGTATACTTAGAAGTCAAATTGTTGGGTACTCACATTTTCAACTTTGCTTCATATTACAAAATTCTCCAAAGTATTAGAACTAATTTAAAGTTCACCAAAAGACTAAGAGAGTTTCTGTTTCCTTATATGCTCACCAACATGTGGTATCATCAGACATATTAATCTTTGGTAATCAGATTGATGGATAAGAATTAACAGGACTTTGTTATTTTTTGTTTTCCTGATTGCTAGTTATATTGGGGAGGGATGGGACGTTTGATTTTTATTTTCTTAAAATTGATGTAAATTGAAATTTTCCTTCATCTTTCTATCAGATAGTCTTTCTATTATTATTTCATGGGAGTTTTAAATTCTAATTGATCATAGAGATTTGGTAGACTTAATTCATTCATTAAGCACCTTGAATATGCCAGGCACTATTCTAAGCCTGGGGATAAAACAGTAAACAAAATAGACCAAACTTAATTGCTCACAGAGCCTCTATTTGCTCCTTCTTCCTTCACACTCTCAAGTTTTTATCTGAATAAGCTATCTTTTTAGATCCAGGTTATTATCATTTTTAATATTTTTGCTAAAATTTATAACATTAACAGCAATCATTTATAGACTAATATGAAATTTTATTGGTTTCATTTCTTGTAATAAATTCTGTGATGTGCTGGCTTCCTCCAGTTTGAATTATTTATTTTGATTTCTTCCTTGAATTGTTATAGGACTTTTTCAAGGAATTTTGCTCAGAAAAAGGAATATTTTATGAGTTCTTCAACATGTGAGAATAGATTTTTCTGTTGCCCTCTCACATAAACCATATAAGAAATTCTTAGGTAGCAGCATTTCCTTCAAAGTTTTATATATGTTATTCCCTGACTGCCAGCAATTAGTATGGCTGATGCTCTTTTTGACCTTTTCTAAATAGTGTGGGGGTTTTTTGTTGTTGTTGTTTTTCCCTGAGTGCTAGAAGGAAGTTGTACTGGATCTGTCTTAGTAGGAGGCTATACACTAAGTTTACCTGATTTCTAGTAGGTCCTTTCAGTCTGAAGACTCAAATGTTTCTTGGGGTATGGATTTTTTTTCTATTATTTCTTTATTGTTACCACTTCCGTAGCTGCTCTCTCTTTTGGGCATTTTCACTATACCTAAATTGAATCTGTTGGATTTATTCCCTGCCCATGTTTCCTTTACATGCATTATGGTTCTTGGAGTAGGAAATGGCAACCCACTCCAGTAGTCTTGCCTGGAAAACACCATGGACAGAGGAGCCTGGTGGGCTATGGTCCTTGAGGTCGCAAGGAGTTGGACATGATTAAGCATGTACCATTTCTGTAGTTGTTCTCTCTTTTTGGCATTTTCATTACACCTAAGTTGGATCTGTTGGATTTATCCCCTGACCATGTTTCCTTTACATGCATTATGGTTAAGTTTATTTTCCTCTGCAATATAGGAGAATTTCTCAACATAATTGTCTAATTCACCAATTCAATTTACTGCAGGATTCAATTTTCTCTACACTGCCTTTATTTAGAATTTTAATTTAAGAATTATATTGCTGATATTATGGCAATATTTCCTAGCCTCAGATTGTTCCATTTTTCTAAATACAGTGTCCTGTCTAATCCTGTATTGAAATATAAAGGAATTGGTGATTCAAAGATATCTACAAAGAAGTTTTTTCTTCTTCTGATTTCTTGGGATAAGTTCATTTCAGAGAGGTCATCTCCTTGGATTGCTCTGACTGGCCTCTCTTCTTTGAACAATTTAAATAGTATTGAATAATTTCTCAAGCCCAGCCCAGTGCTTTTTCCCCATTTACCCATCCTTGCAGCTCCTTGATTGCCCCATGTTTTCTTTTGGTTTGCCTTCAGATCTTTGCATAAGATGCAAAACCTCTGAATGAAACCCTCATTCGAGAATAATGCCTGACACATAACAGTGCTCAACAAAAATTTGTTAACAAATAAATGTCTACATTTTTCCTGTTTGGGAATTTGAAAAGTGGCTTATCAGAAACTGTACAGGTCTGTATTTAAACTGTTTCATTTCAGACAAAGGAGAAAGGGAAAACTTCATATTTTTATGGCTTTTTTTCCCTAAGATTGGCAGTCTAGTTTGTACCCAGAAGTTAGGAAAGAGTATATGCAAGAAAGTTTGCCTGCTTAGCCCATTGTACTTATGGGATACCCTTCTATGTTTGCCATGGTCACCCAAGCCAGCCCCTTCTCAGAGTGGCACAGCTCTCCTTAGTACAAACCTGCTGGGATAATGCCTCCATTTTTTTTTTTTTTTTTAATGCCTCCATTTTATTTGACATGGCCACTCATGGCAAGGATGGAGTCAAGGTCAACTTCCCAAGGTCATTGGTAGGGCTCACATGTGTCCCACATTTATTTGAGCACCTGTTGTCTGAGCTTGGAGATTATCTGAGGCTCTTCTAAGGGAAACTATCCACCTATTTTTAAATGAGTCTTTTCTTCATATGCATGGGAGTCAGTACTCCCCTAAATCCATTTTTTTAATAAAGTCTTCAGTCAAGCTTGCATTAGCTTCCTAAGGCTATCATAGCAAATTGTCACAACCTGGATGACATAAAACAGTAGAAATTTATTCTCTTACAGTTCTGGAGGCTGGAAGTCCAAAATTAAGATTTTGGCAGGGCCATGCTCCCTCACAAGGTTCTAGGGAAGAATCTCTCCTTGCTCCTCTCTAGCTTCCGGTGGTTGCCAGCAGTCCTTGGCACTCCTGCACCACTCCAATCTCTTCCTCCCTTGTTACATGGCCTTCATTTCCGTGTATCTCTTCCAAATATCCCTCTTCTTATAAGTATACCAACTGTTGGATTGGAGTCTGCCCTAACCCAGTATGACCTCATGTTAGCTTGATTATATCTTCAAAGGCCCTATTTTCAAATACAGTCACACCATAGGCACTGGGAGTTAGAACTTGAACATATTATTTGGGGGAGACATAGCTCAAGTCACAACAAAGGTTTTAAAACAATTCATAAAATAACAATTTTTCATTACTAAATAGTAAGACCCTAAATCTAGTTTCATTAGGGGACACATTGCCCAAAACCACCTGCCCTGGCCAGACACGATAGCGACCACTTGCATGAGTTATCTGACAACAGGAAGTCCTGGTAAGAAACAAGGATCTGACAAGCTACCACCAACTGGAAGAATTCAGGAAAGGTCAAAAGGGGAGGAGAGACTCCAGTCCATATGCCCCACCAGCCTCCCAAGATCCTTCTCACTGGAATCCATCTTGGCTGGGCAATGTATGCACCACCAGGAAGGACCCTGAGTTAGAGTGATTGGCCAGAGACACCCTAGAAACTAAACCTAGCACCAGAGAACCCATGGCAGAGCCCCGTGGCAGAGCAGTCCTCCTGGTTTCCCTTACACTGCTGTTCTCCTCCAGGGCACCCCTCCCAATAAAGTCTCTTTTTTTACAGCACATGTGTCTCCTCAGACAATTCATTTCCAAGTATTAGACAGGAGCCCACTCTCCAGCCCTGGAAGGGATCTCCCTTCCTGCAACAGTTTTATGTGAAACTATATCTTACAGAAATGTCATTAAAATTTCTGGTTTCCAGTTGCACCATTTTTCTGTTTTATAACTCTGCTGTACACGTTCTCGAACATTTATTAGACCATTTCAAATGGAATTGGGGTGAAAAGACAGAGAGTTAAATGTGTGGATCCAAATCTTAGTGAAATAATGTTTACAAACTTTATGAAGATTCACTTAATGACAAATATTAAGGTGGGATTAACAGTGGGCACTAGGAATGAAAAATGGTGCCATCCAGTCATTAAGGAAATACGGATAAAATGATTGATGATGTCAAAAACCTCTGCCCCGAGATTTTCCTAAGCAACAGCTCAAGGCACACAGCTTCCCTCCACTGAAGAATAGTCTTCTTCAGAACCTGCTTAGGTGCCTAGCTTAGAAAGTATCTAAGGGCGTTTCTCAAAAATTTTCTAATGTCAATAAGAATGGAAAGATATTGTGCAGTGACATTTTCTCATTCTCCTGCCAAAGGGAGGAGGGAGGCCTCAAGCACAGGCTGAACTTTAGGGGCACTGTAGAGGGGACAGCATGGATGAAGCAGGCCACCAGAGGTGAGGATAGGCCAGGCGGCACCTCTGTGTCCACACCGGACTGGGCACTGTCCATGGACTAATTCACTTAGTCCTCATGAGCCTGCAAGATGAATGGTATTAATTCTGTTTGTTTTTTTAACAGATAAGGGACCAGGTTCAAACAGATGAATTCCTCTCACATTTATATAACAGTTAAGTGGCAGAAGCAAGGTGAAAAGGGTGATTTGCTAAAAGAGAAGGAAATGCTGGGCTGAAGAGTGAGACAGGGGTCCCATATCTTAGACACATCCTTGAAATCAGACACATTTCCTCTGGTCTTGCTCTGTAAGTATCAACCAATGAACAACTCTGTAGTTACCGTCTCTGAGCCTTAGTCAAGACATCAGCAAAATGGGAATAACACCCACATTGATGGGGTTAAGTGAGATGAGATCAGTGATACCTGTTTCAGAACATTAGTTCTCTTCACCCACTTTTCCCAACCTAGGAGGGAAAAAGTCCCCCAGGGAATCCTGACCTGCCAAGCTTTGTTGTATGAATAATACTTTTTCCTTTCATCCTCAAAGTACTTTCGTAAGCATTATCCTAGTCAGTTCTAGGAAAGTCAGTTCTAGGTTAGGAAAGTCTAACACCCACTCCACTGTTCTGGCAGATGAAGAAATAGTCTCAGAAGCATTGAGAAATGACGCCAAGGTCACAAGCTCTTGCTGGAATTGGGCTCCGGATCACCTGACTTCTGGTTACAGCTGCACCTAACAGAGCAGTCCTGAAGCATCTCATTTCCTGAATTACAAAGTACTGTAGCTGCACATCAAAGCCAAAAGTTGTAACAAGCTGCTGTGACAGCAATTTCAGGTTGAGTTTCTATTGACCTGTTAGCTGTCCACCCTGACTGAGGCATCAGCTATCTCACCTATTCTGTGTACAACGTGAGACTTCAATAAAGAGCTAGGTGGGGACCATCCATCAGTGTCACCTGCTGTGTCTGGAGGCTCTCTAGGAGACAGGCGTGGTGGGGAGCAACTCTGCCCACAAACCATGTGCTGGGAAGCAGGCTATTGTAACATTTGAATCGCCACTCCACGGGGACTAGGCCACCTAACACCACCTCTCAGATAGAAGGAAATAGAAATAGAAACCCCTGTCCCCTTAATCCTGTAAGTAAAGCAAAGAATTACCATAAATTAATATTACTAATGTAGAGTAAATCAATAATTATCTATCATTATTTACCTTCTACTGTCAGATTTCTTCATCAACTAAATCTCTCTCTCTCTCTCTCTCTTTCACACACACACACACATACATACACACACACACACACACACACACAGAGTCTAACTCAGATTCGAGTTTGCTGGTGTACATTTATCTTGACTTTCACAGAAAACAAGGCAAATGTTAAATCCTTCTTCTCATTTGGATCCAAATCAATATTTTTTGAGAGCCTTAATACTCGGAGACAAGCTCCAGAGTAATGCTCAGTTAAAATGCTGCACAACCGGCCTCATTTCCATCGCAATATCTTAAGCTCCCGATTGTTAAACCTTCTGTGATGGGAATCCTTTCCTTACTATTGCCTGCATGAGCAGGCTGCACAATTAGCTGCTCCAACATGAGCCACGCTTTATGCCAAGGTGATCTCAGGCTACTGCACACATTACACAGACTTTGCATATCGGGGGAATAAATCTCAACGACCCTAAAATCTTTCCCTCATAATCCGTTTTCTTTCCTATAACTGCATCTCTCTGAGGACTGTCTGGAGTTTTACTGCAACAAATAAGTTAATATAAGAGAGGAAACAGATGGGCTTGACTGCATTCTGGGATTTTTATAAAGCAACTCATTTTGGAAAGTGTAAGTAAGCTTTTGTCTACAAATCCCCCAAAGGCATGAATAAAGAATGGGAATTTGGGTCCCAAAATAACAAAAAGGGACGATAATTATGGTACCAACCCACAAGTGGCCTGAGAATTCAATCAGTAGCACTGAGGTTCCAAACACTAATCCCAGATGGGCACTAACTCACTTCATGGTCTTGAACACATCAGTGAAATCTCCACATTGGGTTGGAGTTTTCATTTGCGACACAGGTTTGATATTACAAACATCTATTCAAAGTGAACATGATACTTTTTACTAGCCACTAGAGAATTTTGCGCCTTGTGTCAAAGAAAAGTTTGAGGCTCAGTCTAATTTAAAAATAACAAATTGTCATCAATGGACTATTTCCATGACTCAGGATTATCATAAAGGTGCTATACTGGGAGTGAATTGTGGATTAGACAGGAGAGGAAAAATTCCAAAAATACCCAGACCACTCTGTCTTTTCTGAGAACTACTGAGGCCCATGACAGGCCTCTATATGATTGTACCAGCTGACCATTCTACCCCTACCCCCCATGACACAGACTTGGTTCCATCTGACCAAAGGGAACCTATCCTGAGACTAAAATAGGGTAACTGGATTCTATCTCCTAGAAATTTGGAATTAAAAGTCAGTGGGCCCTGGGATTTCCCTGGTGGTCCAGTGGTTAAGACTCTGAGCTTTCAATGCAGCAAGGCTGGGTTCAATTGCTGGTTGGGGAAATAAGATTCCACATGTGGCACAGAAAAAAAAAAAGACAATTGGCCTCATCACACTTTGCTAGTTGGGATGCCAAATGATGAAGCCACTGTGGAAAATAGTATGGCAGTTCCTCAGAAAGTTAAACATAGAATTATCATATGACCTAGCAATTCTGCTCCTAGGTGGAGAATTGAATATATGTACTTGCAAAAACTTGTACACTAATGTTCATAGCAGCATTATTGGTAATAGCTAAAAAGTGGTAACAACTCAAATGCACATCGATTGATGGGTGGATAAACAAATGTGATTTTTCCATATATTAGAATGCTATTTAGCCATAAAAGTAAGTGGTGTACTCTTAAATGATACAACAAGGATCAACATTAAAATCACTGTGCTAAAAAAAATAAATAAAAATAAAATAAAATCACTGTGCTAAGTGAAAGAAGTCAGACACAAAAGTCATATGTTATGTGATTGCATTTATATGAAATGTTCAGACTAGGCAAAGCCAAAGAGACAGAAAGTAAATTAGTGGTTACCAGAGAATGGGGGAGGGGATATTTGGGACTAGGTGCTAAGAGAAACAGGGTTTCCTTTAGGGTGAAGGAAATGTTCAGGAATTAGGTAGTGGTAATGACTGGAAAACATAATGAATATACTGAAAACCAAAGAAGTGAACACTTTAAATGGTGACTCTTACATTATATGATGTGCATTTCAATTAAAAAAATACTATATTAAAAATAAGCATTGGGATTAAGTCAGATAGGTATGGGCTGTGATCTGGAAACTTTCTATGACTCAGAGACTGAGGGAACCATTCATGGGGATTTATAGTGAGCCAAACACAAGCTCAACAGAGAAAGCTAGTTTGCAACGGAAACAAAGAAGGAGCAGATACCAACAGTGGTATAAATGAGGTGACTGGCAGTCCCTGGAGCGAGAAGTTCTCCAAGTTCTAGTGTGGGTCTGTGCAAGACCCAGATGACTAGCCTGATCTTGGGAGACTCCCCTGTACCTATTTAATAGGCTCCCTCTTTTTCTTCTTTAAATTGAAGAAAGTAGGGAAAACTACTAGGCCATTCAGTTATGACCTAAATCAAATCCCTTATGATTATACAATGGAAGTTACAAAATAGATTCAAGGGATTAGATCTGATAGACACAGGGCCTGAAGAATTATGGACAGAGGTTCGTGACATTGTACAGGAGGCAGCAATCAAAACCATCCTCAAGAAAAAGAATTGCAAAAAGACAAAATGGTTGTCTGAGAGGGCCCTACAAATAGTTGAGAAAAGAAGAAAAGCGAAAGGCAAAGGAGTAAAGGGAAGATATACCCATCTGAATGCAGAGTTCCAAAGAATAGCACAGAGAGATAAGAAAGCCTTCCTACGAGATCAGTGCAAAGAAATAGAGGAAAATAACAGAATGGGAAAGACTAGAGATCTCTTCAAGAAAATTAGAGGGAACATTTCATGCAAAGATGGGCTCGATAAAGGACAGAAATGGGATGGACCTAACAAAAGCAGAAGATATTAAGAAGAGGTGGCAAGAATACACAGAAGAACTGTACAAAAAAGATCTTCATGACCAAGATAATCACGATGGTGTGATCACTCACCTAGAGCCAGACATCCTGGAATGTGAAGTTAAGTGGGCCTTAGGAAGCATCATTACAAACAAAGCTAGTGGAGCTGATGCAATTCCAGCTGAGCTATTTTAAATCCTAAAAAATGATGCTGTGAAAGTGCTGTACTCAATATGCCAGCAAATTTGGAAAACTAGCAGTGGCCACAGGACTGGAAAAGGTCAGTTTTCATTACAGTCCCAAGGAAGGACAATGCCAAAGAATGTTCAAACTACCGCAAAATTGCACTCATTTCACAAGCTAGTAAAGTAATGCTCAACATTCTCCAAGCTAGGCTTCAACAGTATGTGAACTGAGAATTTCCAGACGTTCAAATTGGATTTAGAAAAGGCAGAGGAACCAGAGATTAAATTACCAACATCCACTGGATCATACAAAAAGCAAGAGAATTCCAGAAAAACATCTATTTCTGCTTCATTGACTATGCTAAAGCCTTTGACTGTGTAGATCACAATAAACTATTGAAAATTCTTCAAGAGATGGGAATACCAGACCACCTGACCTGTCTCCTGAGAAATCTGTATGCAGGCAAGAAGCAACAGTTAGAACCAGACATGGAACAACAGACTGGTTCCACATTGGGAAAGGAGTACGTCAAGGCTGTGTATTGTCACCCTGCTTATTTAACTTATATGCAGAGTACATCATGAGAAATGCTGGGTTGGATGGAGCACAAGCTGGAATCAAGATTGTCAGGTGAAATATCAATAACCTCAGATATGGAGATGACATCAAACTTATGGCAGAAAGCAAAGAGGAACTAAAGGGCCTCCTGATGAAAGTGAAATGGGAGTGTGAAAAAGCTGGCTTAAAACTCAACGTTCATAGATGTATGGACGCGAGAGTTGGACCATAAAGAAGGCTGAGCACTAAAGAATTGATGCTTTTGAACTGTAGTGTTGGAGAAGATTCTTGGGAGTCCCTTGGACTGCAAGGAGATCAAACCAGTCCATAAAGGAATATTCATTGGAAGAACTGATGCTGAAGCTGAAGCTCCAATACTTTCGCCACCTGGTGTGAAGAGCCAACTCATTAGAAAAGACCCTGAAGCTGGGAAAGATTGAAGGCGGGAGGAGAAGGGGACAACAGAGGACAAGATGATTGGATGGCATTACTGCCTCAATGGACATGAGTTTGAGCAAGCTCGGGGAGTTAGTGAAGGACAGGGAAGCCTGGAGTGCTGCAGTCCATGGAGTAGCAAAGAGCTGGACATGGCCGAACAACTGAACAACAGAACTTTCCATCAAGCTTGTTCGAGAGGACTTCTGTTACTTGGAACCGAACAATCCTGTCTAAGACAAAGCAAATGGCATGCATGCTAAGTTGCTTAAGTTGTTCTGACTCTTTGCAACCCCATGGAGTGTAACATGCTAGACTCCTCTTTCCATGGGATTCTCCAGGCAAGAATACTGGAGTGAGTTGCCATTTCCTCCTCCAGGGGATCTTTTCCACCCAGGGATTGAACCCACGTCTCTTATGTCTCCCTCATTGGCAGGCAGGTTCTTTACCACTAGCACCACCTGGAAAGCCCAAGTAAATGGCAACACAGTATTCCCAAACTTTTTGGCACCAAGGCCCAACTTTGTGGAAGACAATTTTCCCATGCACCAGAGTGGGAAGATGTTGAAATGACTGAAGTGCATTACATTTACTGTGTACTTTATTTCTGTTATTATTACATCAGCTCTATCTCA
This sequence comes from Cephalophus harveyi, assembly GCA_006410635.1. NCBI lineage: Eukaryota > Metazoa > Chordata > Mammalia > Artiodactyla > Bovidae > Cephalophus > Cephalophus harveyi. Next base: position 104,770 of record SJYT01068619.1, on the reverse strand, counting down.
GATCATCAGGCACTAGATTCCTGAGTTTGGGGGCCGCTGAGTGAAAGCATTCATCCCTCCCCCCACCCCACCAAGATGTTAAAAGCACTTCCGGTTTCTCAGACACCCACGTGAAAATAGAAATACCATGAAGTACAAAATACCCATTTCTACTTGAAGAAAGAAAAGCTCACTTTCACTTGGTCAGCTCACTTTCATTTAAAAAGCTCTGAGGCCCAAACATAGCAGGAGCTTATTGGAACATACGTCTAACCCAAGGGGCAGGGGGTATGAAAGACACAGCAAATACCAGTCTCACCTGACTCCTCAGTCAGGGCTTGAAGGAAGTCCCATGTCAGGGCAACTACCAACTCCCCAGAGAACCCTTCTCAAGTTTTCTCCCTCTACCCTACTTTCCTGAGAGTATCCTTGTTTTCCACTGAAGGCCTAAGTGGTAAATATTGGGAAGGACGTTGGTCAAATCTAGTAGAGAGAATTGGACCATTCCCATGTCTGTCTTTTTTAAAAACCTACCTATTTTAGCTTTTCTCCCAAAGTATAAAGTAATGTGATCTACAAGAAGAGACAGGCTGGTTGAAACCCTTTCTAATAGCATCCATGAAAATTAACTTTCATTGATTTGCTATTAAAATTCTACATCCATAACTACTTTGTATAATGATTTACTCGGTAAGGCTGATTTTGAGTCATGAGCTGGCAGGTGCATAGGTACATTTATAACAGAGAATTCAATCTTTTTAAGGATGCCAGAGATGCCTAAACTCAGCATTACTATTCACCTCAAGGCTCCTGAAGATTGGAATCTCAACATCTTCCAGAGATGCGGTTTACGGAAACTAGGCTTGCAAAATCAGAATGTTGCCTGTGAGGTCATTGGACCTTGGCCTAAATCTAATTTGAATAATTACATTTCGTTCCATCTTGAGTTAGTAGAGGCCCCTGATTAATAATCAGCATTTGCTACATGCCAGTGAAGTGTTTGCTGCTATATATAGACAGAGTTAACAATCTAATTAACTATAGGAACTGGCAAGATGAAAACTCCATTCAGGGAGAAAGACAGATGACAGTATTTTTAAGGTCTGTGAGCACTGAGCTGTCCCTGACCCTAATCCATTAGCAGTTATTGTCAAAGGTCACTCTGTTAGCCCTCATTTTTAAAACCTTCTTCCAAAAGCTGTCACCTTTTCTTCCTGAGGGCAGGCATTTCAGCAATAAATATTCCATAATGATCCTATAGAACCTTGAGGTGCCTGAGGATAAAACGTGACTGGAGAAGCATATGTCACTGTCCTTCTACCAATTCTAGACACTGATAGTTCACAGCCCTTGGACTGGCTGTCCTCAGTCATGCCCAGCTCTTGGCAGCCTCATGAACTACAGCACGCTAGGCTTCCCTGACCTTCTCTATCTCCCAGAGTTTGTTCAAACTCATATCCATTAAGTTGGTGATCCCATCCAACATCTCATCCTCTGTCACCCCCTTCTCCTCCTGCCCTCAGTCCTTCCTGGCATCAGGATCTTTTCCAATGAGTTGGCTCTTTGCATCAGGTGGCCAAAATATTGAAGCTTCAGGGCCCAACCTCTGGTGGCCAGGCAGGGACAATTCTGCCATTGCTTTTTTCATATCAGTGCTTGTCTCTCATGGATTTTCTTTCTTTTACCCAGTTGTAATGAAGTAAAATCCAGCATAGGACAAACCTCCTGGAAAAAGAGTGTGTTCTAGGGCCTTCACCTGGTGGTCCAGTGGTTAAGACTCAGCGTTTCAACGCAGGGGACTCAAATTGGATCCCTGGTAGAGAAACTAGGATTTCCACATGCCTTGGGGCTACTGAGCGCATGCACCAACTAGGGAGGCCGAGCAACGCACATAGAGAGATCCCCTACGCTGCAATTATAGAGCCCACGTGCTCTGGAGCCCTCTTACCACATGGGAGAGTCTCCAAAACACAATGAAAGATCCTGTGTGCTGCAACAAAGATATGACACAGCCACAAAAAAGTAGATAACTTTTTGAAGAGTGTGTCTATTAAGTGATTTATGAACCAAAGTTCACAATCTGATTTCCATCTGAGAGTATCTAAATTTGGCCTATTACATAATTAAAATGAGCATTTTGCCAAGAGTAGGATTCCCATCCTTTTTTTTTTTTTTTTCTTTCGTGTTTCATTTGCAACAATGTGCTTCCTTTTCCCTGTCTTGCTTCCCAACAAAGGATGCCTGAGCCCTGGGTACCAAGCCTATATGCTGCGGCTTCACAATTAAGCCAATCCCTGACCTTTATAGAAGGTTTTAAAACTAGGGTCTTGGTTTTTCACAAAATAACTAAATGCATATATCACCCTAGTGGGCCCAGGGCCTGGGGTCCACCTTCACCTTTGACCTTAGACTGTATTTCTCTCCTTTCTTATTATCAAACCTCTTTGCTGAGCGGTACCTGTGTGCTGCATCGGGCCCCTGCATTCGCTGCTGTGTTGAACGCCTCCAGTGGTGTCCTAATGACAAAACCTCATTTCCATGGCTTTATGGAGGCACCTGCTACCAGTGAGCACCTTGTGCATTCTTATAATTCTCTCCTCCCTTGGTTCAAGTAACATTCTTTTGATTTCCATTAACTTTGGTGATAGAGTTGCCAGATTTAGCAAATAAAACTACAGGATATCCAGTTAACTTCGGTTTCAGATAAATATGCATGGGATGTATTTATACTGAACTGTTATCTGGTGGTTGGCTGAAACCTGAACTTTACTGCAGGGCCTCTATTTTACCTGACAGCACTACATGGTGATAGTTCTTGGCTTTTTTCCATCCAGGCTTTAGTCTTTGTTCCCATCATTTCTTTTATGTTCACTTGCCCCTCAATGCAGGTACCTATTCCACCAGGCTCAACCATCATATCACTTCTAGATTACCTCTCTCCTTCCTCTGAACTCCTTAAACATCTTTAGCAAGTTGATATGCTTCCCTGTTACATACATCTCTTCTGTTGTCTTAAACTATTATTTGAAGCTTTCATGTGTTGATTATTTATTACTTACACGATTTTAGATTCCTAGGGGTCAGAATTCTTCTTTGTATATCAAGGCCTGCAGCATAGCTTCTGTGGGTAGACTTGTGAACAAATGTATAAAATTCCCAACCCTTGGCCTCTCCTCATCAAACTAACCCCTTACTGGGGCTTCCCTGATGGTCCAGTGGTTAAGATGCCACACTTCCAATGCAAAGAGTGCAGCTTCAGTTGCTGGTCAGGGAACTAAGATCCCACATGCTGATTGATGCAGCCAGGAAAATTAAAAAATAAAATAAATAACCGCTTTCTTTTGTATACAATGTTGCCTGGAAATCCTACCATTATGTTCCCTTAGGCCTTTCACTCCCCTGGGTATCACACCTCTTCATAATCCCAGTTCCTCCGCCCCCTCGCTCCGAGCTGACGGTCTTTCTTCCTACCTTGCTGGGATAATAGAAACATTCAGAGAATACTTACACAGGCTCTCGTTTGTGTGACAAGCAACCTACCAGAGTCTGTCCCCACATATTCTGCCTTCCCCTTGTGACAATGACTGTTCTTTGCTCCTTTCGGAAACAAACCTCTCCCTTTTTCAGTGGATCTCACTTCCCTCCTCCCCAACTCAAGGACATCACTGCAGCAATTCTCTCTTCTCTCCTTAATACAGCCAGTGTTCTCCTTTCTGTATGACTGTTACCATTAATTTCCACTAGGATTTCACCTCTTCGTATAATAAGTAAACAGACAAACCAACCTCCGCATCCCTTGACATCAAATTACTCTCCAGCTACCACACTAGCGTTTGCCCGCTGTACAGCAAAATTCCTCCAAAGGGCCTGTATTTTCTGTTTCCAGTTCCCCTCCTACTATTTTCCCCTAAAGCCACTGTAATCAGGATTTGGTCTCACCCACGTCTAAACTGGTTTTCTCAGGTGGCACTGTGCTGTTCTTTGTCGCTCAGTCGTATCCAACTCTTTACGACCCCATGGACTCTAGTCTGCCAGGCTCCTCTGTCCATGGAAATCTCCAGGCAAGGATACTGGAGTGGGTTACCATGCCCTCCTCCAGGGGACCTCCTCAGCCCAGGGACCAAACCCAGGTCTCCCGCATTGCAGGCAGATTCTTTACCATCTGAGCCACCAGGTAAGCCCAAGAATACTGGAGTAGGTAGCCTATCCCTTCTCCAGGGGAACTTCCCAACCCAGAAATCAAATCGGGGTCTCGTGCTTTGGCAGGCAGATCTTTTACCAGCTGAGTTATCAGGGAAGCATGAGTGGTAAAGAATCTGACTGCCAGTGCAGGAGACATAAGAGACATAGGTTCCCCATCGTTCAAATAGTAATGTCGGTCACTGTTCCCTGCTTGCCATCTCCCGCACACACAGTGGGGCGTTGCTCCAGGAACTTGCTTCAGGTATGTGAGATTCCCTCCATCCAATGAACCACAAGTGTCTCTGCCACTGACCCTGAGCTCTTTTCTCTGTCTCGAGGTTAGGCAACTGCAATGTATACAGACCTGTAGGGTGCAACCCACAGGCTGCCTTAAGTATTGCAAACTAGATGTCTTCAAACAACAGAAATGTGTTCTATAACAGTTCTGAAGACTAGAAGTCTGAAACCAAGGTGCTAGCGGGGCCATACTCCCTCTGAAGGCCCTAAGACTCTTTCCTTGCCTCCTACTAGCTTCTGGTGTTTTCCTGCAATCCTTAGCATTCCTTGGCTTATAGAAACATCACTCCAGTCTCTGCCTCCATCAGCACATGGCATTCTCCCTCCATGTCTGTGTGTTTGTGTTTAAATTCTCTCTTCTAATAAGGACACAAGTCATTGGAGTAGGGCTCACTCTATCCTTCAATGACTTCATCATAACTTGATTACCTCTGCAAAGACCCTATATCAAATTTAGACAACTTTTGCAAGTACCGAGGGTTAAGACTTGAACATCTTTTGGGGGATACAGTTCAACCCACAGAAGTATTTAAAGGGCCTAGAAACATCTTTCAAAGAGCATGCCAGGGAGGTAGTTAACATCATTGGAAAGTATGCATGCCCAAAGACAGTCCAGCTGTGCATGGATCAGACACTGGGCAGAGTTCCTCTTGCAACTGGCAAACACAAAACCTAAAGGCCTGAGATCGTCACCGCAGCAGAGAAGGCTTTGGCAAAATGCCCTGGTTTCTCTGAGAGGCAGATTGATTCATAAAGTAATCTACCTTCATCAGCATTATATAATCCCGCAAAAGGACGTGCCATGAAGCAATGAAGCGAGCAGGGCAGCGCTCAAGGAGGACTCTTGCCCTACATTGTTATGCGGCGCTGCTGCGCAGCTGGCACACCTTTCAGCTCGCTCTGCCTCTAGCACCTCGCCCGGCAACTAACCCAGTTTAGTCAGACCTTCCCGTGTTAAGGAAGCTTCTATATTTAGACCGTGTTCCCTGCCTGAGGATGAACTGTACTGGCTGCAGAGTCACACCTTAACACAGCTCTGCTCCTGCCCTCTGTGCTCGCTGGGGGAATCAGCAGCCTGCCCTGGCATGTGCACTTAAGGTACTTTTAGAGCTAGAGAGACCCCCGAAAACTCATTTAATTCCACTCGTTATTTGAACAGCATCCACATGCAGACTTTGGATCTCCTACCTGGGTTTGAATCAGAGGCCCAGCAATCCCTAGCTGTGTGCCTTTGCCTCTATTCCTAAACCTCTTTGAGCCTTAATTTTTCTCACCTGTAAAAATGAAGGCAGTAATAGTATTTACCTGAAAACATTTTTAGAAGAGTAAATAAGTCCATGGCTTCCCAGGTGGCTCAGTGGTAGAGAATCTGCCCACCAATGCAGGAGCCGTAGGAGACGCAGCTTAGATCCCTGGGTCAGAAAGATCCCCTGGAGAAGGAAGTGGCAACCCACTCCAGTGTTCTTGCCTGGAGAACCCCATGGAGAGAGGAGCCTGGAGGGCTGTAGTTCATTGGGTCACAAAAGAGCCAGACACAACTGAGCAACTAAACCACAAAGTACTTAAAATAGTGCCTGGCACATAGTAAATATGAAAGAAAATTTAACCATTACTATTTTCATCATGTCAGATGAGCACAATCAAGCCCAGAGACATGATGTGAACTTCCCAGGTAACCCAGCGATCTCGTGCACAGTCCCAGCTGGAGTGGATCTGCTGGGGCAATCCCCTCTCATTTGGCCCACAGTTAGCACACTTAAAGTAGCTCCTTTGAGTTGGATAAGAAAGGTAGAAGCCATGCCTCACCAGCTCTACTGCCCTGTCTTTAATTTGTTTCCCAGGTTACCTGATTGTGAAAGTCAGGAGATAGGCCCCGGGGGATGAAATAATAATAAAAACAGCAAGTTAGATTGCAGGGGTGTGAGATTAAAGGCTAGGGAACCACTTGGTGGCCATTACAGTAGGCCAGCTGGTAAATAATTAGATGGGAAGGGAAGAAAGAATGGGGAAATAGTTTTTTTTTTAAAGTCATAATAAACTAAGATGGCTCATTACTACCAAAAGTATAAGGCATGCAAGTGAAAGTGTAAACATCTTCCTGGACAACACCATGATGAAGGACTCTAGGCAGATAAGATTGGTTTGGTAAAAACATGTGATTGCTTCAGCTTGTTAGAAGTTACATAGGGAAACTGAACTGCTGAGGTACTCAGGTGGAATCTTCTCAGATTTTAGCAACTATTTAAATCATATGAGGAATGAGCAGGAAGAGACTGTAGGAGGATTTATTCCTTCACTCGGCATCTAAACAAGCCCAAGAAAATACGCTGACCTTAGCACAGGAGAGCCTTGTATGGTACAAATGAATTTTTCTCAGGAAAAGAAAGAAAACTAATAATTTAAAATTTTCTCTGAGTTCCAGGCAAGTCAATTCATCTCATCACATTCTTGGGCCCTGCATGAGACCTCAAATGATAAAGGGGTTAAGGAAGAGTGTTCCCACTTTACAGAGAGGAAGAAATGTTGATAGAACATTGTAAATTGTTGGATGTAGGGATAAAGGGAAATGAGGCCTTGAGGATGATGCCCAGATGGAGGACACCTCCCTGAGTTTGGAATAAATAAAGCACTTCCACATCTACTTCTCATCTCCCCAAAGTACCTTTAAAGACGTAATCACAATAACAAATGTTTGTTTCTCATACCTACTTTCTTTAATCCTCAAAAGATCTCTACTTAAATAGACTTATTCTTTATTTTGCAGATGAAAGAATCAAGATCAAAGAGGTCACAGAACTGTTTATTTGATTTTTTTTTTTTTTGGCCACACCACGTGGCATGTAGGATCTCAGTTCCCTGACCAAGGATCAAACCCACACCAGTTGCAGTGGAAGCACGGAGCCTTAACCACTTAACCACCAGGGAAGTCCTAGGACCCTGGTTTTCTGATACTACATTTCCTGACTCTCAAGTCTGTCTGGGTGATGCAATGTGTTTTGTGGGGAAAGAGAACCAAATGTGGCAGTAACTGAGGAAGCTACACTTGAAAACTTCAGCTTTGAAATGCCACATCTAGCTGTCAGGGCCAAGAGAACATTCTAGCTTTACACTCAGAAGGTGGGCCTCTGGAAAATCCTGATGCAAATTCATTCATTCATTTGTACAATCAGAGATACTTCTTGAGTGCCTGCTTTTGCTGGGCTGGTCCTGTTCTAAATGCTTAAGATAACAGCCAAGGACAACATAGACAAGGCCTGATTGTGAAAGTCAGGAGATAGGCCCCGGGGGATGAAATAATAATAAAAACAGCAAGTTAGATTGCAGGGGCGTGAGATTAAAGGCTAGGGAACCACTTGGTGGCCATTACAGTAGGCCAGCTGGTAAATAATTAGATGGGAAGGGAAGAAAGAAGGGGAAATAGTTTATTTTTAAAAGTCATAATAAACTAAGATGGCTCATTACTACCAAAAGTGCAGTGCTTTGGTTCCTAGATGGAGAAACAAATAAACAAGAAATTAAGATCTTCAGACAGTGTTACAAAGAAAGTGAATCTGAGGCGATTGTTACAGGGGCTTTGAGAGGGTGTTTAGGAAGGTGGGGTGAGTGGGTCAGTGGACACACCCTCATCTACATAGCACCAGAACGTTTTGTGCAGGAAAAGAAATCAGTCTGGCTGAGATCTGGGTAAAGCACTTTCCAGGCAAGGAGAAGGACAGATACAGAGACTGAGGCTCAGCCAAGTCAGAGCTGAGTAAGGACGGTAGCAGATGAGGCTGCAGAGGTGGGCAGGGGCCAGTCTACAAAGGCAGACTATATCTGGTATGCTCAGAAGTTTAGATTTTATTGCAGATTAAAAAGAGAACCAGTGGAGAATTTCAAGTGAAAGAATGATGCTATCTGATTTGTTAAGAATGGATTCCTCTAGTTGCCATGTGGAGAATGGATTGTAGGGCAGCATAAATGACAGATGGGAGACCAGTTAGGGTTTTCTATAGCCTAAAATAAGATATGAAGTGGCTTGGATTAGGGCGAAAGCAGTGAAAATGGAAAGAAGTGGATGGATATGGCATATCCCTCTTTTGAGCAGAGTTAATGGACTAGATGTGGACAGTAAAAGAAAAAAGGGACTCGAGCAAAAATAATTCACAGAGCTAAGTCCTTGCTGTCTATTCTGGTAAAAGAGAACACCATTAAGCCTAGGCAATGGATGTAGTAAATTGATGTAACCAAGGCAGTATAGAGGATTAGGAAAGATGCAGGCTTTGTCTGGAAATTTAAACTCAAGTTCTGGTTTCATCACAAGTAATTACCTTTGGACAAATTTTCCTATGTCCCTGAGCATATACTTCCCTCATGTATAAAATGATAACGATCATGCCTTGTCTTGTAGGATTGTTGCTAGACAATTGATGAAAAATACTTAATATAGTTTTGTTTTAGTCTCTAAGTCATGTCCAACTCTTTGTGACCCCATGGACAGTAGCCGTGGGATTTTCCAGACAAGAATACTGGAGTGCGTTGCCATTTCCTCCTCCATGGGATCTTCCCAGCCCAGGGATGGAACCTGCATCTCCTGCACTGGCAGGCAGATTCTTTACCACTGAGCCACCAGGGAAGCCCACTTAACAGAGTAGTGACAAATAATGCTAGAGTACTATTATTCATTTCACTAAGGATTACTGATAGGAAAGCAAACTGTCCACTTTTCTGCTTAGCTTCTTATTAAAAACCTAATCACATCATCCTCTTGGATCTGAAAGCAGCATCTCCTTGAGTTGGGTCCACAGAAGAAAGATCACCCCTTCTGGGTATTCACCTTATGGCAATAGGCACAAGGTTTCTGGGTTTGCCCCAGGCATCCTTGCCAGGGATATCTGGCAGGTAAGACATTTTCATAGGCCACCCCTGGCCAACACTGCTTAAGCCAACTAGGATTTCCTTGACTCTACCTGACATACTCAGAAGCACTACTCAAATGTTTATGCTATATAATACATGATAAAGCTTGGTTATTCATGGATGGAGTCATATTGTGATATAGTTGCACTAGTCATCTGCTGTATCAGCACCTTTGAAAAAAATTTTTAGCCATGACCTGTAGTAAGAAATACATCATAATTCAGGAAACTGTGTAATGGGACAAACCATCATGAAACAGCCTTTATTCTTACTACATGTGATGCACTCTGAATATTTCCTGTTCCCACCACGACTTTTGTTTCAACTTCTGGTCACAACCCATTAAATTGATTTCACAACCTATTGATGGGTCATGACTCATAGTTTGAAAAGTTATGCTGGAGGGCTACAGCAGATTGTTCTATTGCTGAGTATGTTATTTATTTCTCTAAACCTCCTTTTCCAGAAAGTTTGTTTCTCTAGGCTGTGTGGTTTGCTATGATTTTCATGTATTTGAACTCTACATCTGTAAAAGGCATTTACTGCTTGTAATTTTTCAGAGGACGCGTCTAACTGAAGAGTTAGCCCATCTGTTAAGACCTATTTATTGCTCTTTAAAAGAAAAAAAATTAAAAGCAAATTAGGAATTCCAGACTTACACTAACCAGGATATTTTTTTTTCCTTTTGTAAAAACGTTCCATCTGTCTGCCCTCTTTTGGACATAACTCAGGAGCATGCATCTCATCAAATCAAATGTGGGCACTATCAAAAAGCTGTCAAAATATCACGCCAGTTGCTTTATTTTTTTTTTTTTAAGGAGAATTCAAATCAGATTTAATGTAAAGAGTTGTTTGTTTTGTGGCTTTTCATTCCATCCATTATAGAAACACAGACCTCGGTGTGTTGCTTGTAAGAAAAAGCAGTAGCCTTCCAGGGGCAGTCCCAAGGTACACGAAGATAAATCAGGATGACACAGTTCTGCTGGGATGAAGATGAGTAGTGGAAAAACAAACCACTGGAAGGGCTAGGGTAGACTGGAGCTCTAGCTCCGAGCCCCATTAGACTGGGAATGCCGGAGAGGGGGAAATTATCCCATCTGACTTGCTTTACTCTCTCTCACAGAGCCTAGCTAAGAGGAATTCAATACCTCCAACTCCCATCCCCTGGCAAGTCATTTAATCTTTGGCTAGTTCTCTTTCTTGACCTAAGCTTAAGATTTAAATTAATAGCTGTCTATTCCCCAAAAGATCTTCTAAGAATAATCAGGAATTAAAGAGTGCAGTGTTAATAGGTAGAGGGACCAAGAAGTTATGCCCAGTTATCAGATGACAGAGCCTGAAGCCCCTTGGAGAGACCTCCCTCTCTTCCTCCCCAAGATGGGTGTCTCCGGACTGTGTGCTCAGGGCCAGCACCCTACCACCACCACAGATGCCGCGCCTGGAGGGGAGGCTGGTGATCTGCAATGGTTAAGAGCGATGACATTGAAGTCAAGCAGACCCTTCTGTTCAAATTCTGACCTTACATTAAGATCTGTAGGACCTTGAAAATAATCACATAATCTCTTGAAACCCGTTTCCTCCTTGTTATAGGATTAAACGAGAATAAATTATATAGAGCACGTAACACTCCAGCAAAAAGGAAACCCTCAAATAGCAGATGCTAATATTGTTTTGTTATGGTTACAGTTATGAAAGGAAGAAACTTAAATATGAACAGCTGACTCATTGGAAAAGACCCTGATGCTGGGAAAGATTGAAGGCAGAAGGAGAAGAAAGTGACAGAGGATGAGATGGTTGGATGGCATCACCAATTCAATGGACATGAACTTCGGCAAACTCTGGGAGATGGTGAAGGACCAGGAAGCCTGGCATGCTGCTATCCATGGGGTTGCAAAGAGTCAGACACGACTTGGTGACTGAACAACAACGACAATAGGTAAAGAGCAATCAAAATGTAGAGAGATCTGTAACAAGAAGAGAGAGAGCGAAGGCATGCTTATGATGAATATGATAAGACCAAATGCTTCAATTTGAAAAGCAATGTTGTAATACAAGAGATTGAAGCTGAAAAAGTAAAGCTGGAAAATTATTTTGAATGGAGTATTTAAGAAGAACTGCTTCCCTGAATCAGTCTAATTAATGTCTTGGGGGTTGGGTCTTATTTAATTGTATATATATCTTGTTACCTGATCATAAGGGTTTATTGAAGCAGAAGTTTATTTTTTAATTTCCCTTCACATCATTTTCATCTCTTTTGCCACATTCTTTCTGAAGAGTCCTCCACTAGAAAGCTAATTTTCATTTACTCAAAACACGCTTATGATGGACCCTATCACATCTTTTCCACTAATCCTTTATTATTCTGTGATGTTAAATCTTCTGTGGTTCTAATCAGTGTCCCTCTTCAGTAGTACTTGGGTGTCCTGTGTGTATATCTGAAATAAGAAGTAATTAAAGGGGGGTGGGGCAGGGGATCTTCAAGTTTGAAGACTTTGCTAGAGAAGAAATAATTATGACAACATTTTGGTTGGGTTTTAACAGCATTTCTTTCCTTTTAGCATTTAGTATAACCTGTTTACTTGGTCTTCCCCTTTCATAAATAAGAATCTTGTCTCCAGTTTTCAGTTCAATTCAGTAACTCTACTAATGACAGCTGATAGGGTTCTTTTCAATGCAGGGTTTCTAAAATATGTCTCTTAACTACCTAGGCCTTTCTTTGGAATTGGAATGAAAACTGACCTTTGCCAGTCCTGTGGCCACTGCTGAGTTTTCCAAATTTGCTGGCATATTGAGTGCAGCACTTTCACAGCATAAACTACTGCACAATTGCACTCATCTCACATGCTAGTAAAGTAATGCTCAAAATTCTCCAAGCCAGGCTTCAGCAATACGTGAACCATGAACTCCCTGATGTTCAAGCTGGTTTTAGAAAAGGCAGAGGAACCAGAGATCAAATTGCCAACATCTGCTGGATCATGAAAAAAGTGAGAGAGTTCCAGAAAAACATCTATTTCTGCTTTATTAACTATGCCAAAGCCTTTGACTGTGTGGATCACAATAAACTGTGGAAAATTCTGAAAGAGATGGGAATACCAGACCACCTGACCTGCCTCTTGAGAAATCTGTAGGCAGGTCAGGAAGCAACAGTTAGAACTGGACATGGAACAACAGACTGGTTCCAAATAGGAAAAGGAGTACATCAAGGCTGTATATTGTCACCCTGCTTATTTAACTTATATGCAGAGTACATCATGAGAAACGCTGGACTGGAAGAAACACAAGCTGGAATCAAGATTGCCAGGAGAAATATCAATNCTTGAGAAATCTGTATGCAGGTCAGGAAGCAACAGTTAGAACTGGACATGGAACAACAGACTGGTTCCAAATAGGAAAAGGAGTACATCAAGGCTGTATATTGTCACCCTGCTTATTTAACTTATATGCAGAGCACATCATGAGAAACGCTGGACTGGAAGAAACACAAGGTGGAATCAAGATTGCCAGGAGAAATATCAATAGCCTCAGATATGCAGATGACACCACCCTTATGGCAGAAAGTGAAGAGGAGCTAAAAAGCCTCTTGATGAAAGTGAAAGAGGAGAGCACAAACGTTGGCTTAAATCTCAACATTCAGAAAATGAAGATCATGGCATCCGGTTCCATCACTTCATGGGAAATAGATGGGGAAGCAGTGGAAACAGTGTCAGACTTTATTTTTTTGGGCTCCAAAATCACTGCATATGGTGACTGCAGCCATGAAATTAGAAGAAGCGTACTCCTTGGAAGAAAAGTTATGACCAATCTAGATAGTATTTTCAAAAGCAGAGATATTACTTTGCTGACTATGGTCTGTCTAGTAAAGGCTATGGTTTTTTCAGTGGTCATTTATGGATGTGAGAGTTGGACTGTGAAGAAGGCTGAGCACCGAAGAATTGATGCTTTTGAACTGTGGTGTTGGAGCAGACTCTTGAGAGTCCCATGGACTGCAGGGAGATCCAACCAGTCCATTCTGAAGGAGATCAACCCTGGGATTTCTTTGGAAGGAATGATGCTAAAGCTGAAACTCCAGTACTTTGGCCACCTCATGTGAAGAGTTGACTCATTGGAAAAGACTCTGGTGCTGGGAGGGATTGGAGGCAGGAGAAGGGGACGACCAAGAATGAGATGGCTGGATGGCATCACGGACTCGATGGACTTGAGTGTGATTGAACTCCAGGAGATGGTGATGAACAGGGAGGCCTGGCATGCTGCGATTCATGGAGTCACAAAGAGTTGGACACAACTGAGTGACTGAACTGAACACAGAAAATGAATACATTCATGCCAATCCTACAATGCTTTCACTGCTCTTCTTGTGATTATTCCTGTTTAACTCAGTCCTTTTCTTTTGTATTGCTTTAAAAATGTTTCCAAATACTATAACTTATCAGATTGTCCAAAAATTTTGTTCATTTTCTTTTCTTAAGATGGTTCTAGTAGCACTTAGTTATATTTAACTTCATTCTAAATAATTTTGTTGTATTGTGACAATTGTCATATCAGCATTCATTAAAAAAGGTATCAAAATTGGTGAATTTTTAATGTAACCATTTTAATATTGAAGGTGGAAGAAAAAAGCAACATTTTTGACATATTATGCTTTATTATTTCAGGAATGTTAAAAACACAGCTGAATGAAAAATAAAAACTCTGTGCAGTTAGAGAAGGTGCTGTGACTGATAAAATGTGTCAAAAGTAGTTTGTGGAATTTCATGCTGAAAAATTTCTCTCTGGACAATACTCCATGGTCAGGTATATCAGTTGAAGTTGATAGTGATCAAAGTGAGAAATGACTTGAGATCAACATTATACCATGCAGGAGATAGCTAACATGCCTAACATATCCAAATCAAACACTGAAATCATTTGCACCAGTTTGGCTGTGTTAATCACTATTATGTTTGGGTTAAACTTAAGTGAAAATAAACCTTCTTGATGACAATTCCACACGTGATTGTCTACTTAAATGTAATTAAACATTTAATTTTTAAAATAAACTTTGACAGGCAATGAAAAGTGGATACTGTACAATAATGCAGATAGAAGAGATTGTGGGGCAAGTGAAATGAACCAACACCAGCCATAACAAAGGCTGGTCTTCATCCTAAGAAGGTGATGGTGTGTATATGGTGGGATTAGAAAAGAGGCCCCGTTTATGAACCTTTTTTAGGAAACCAAATATTAATTCCAAGAAGGGCTGCTCCCAATTAGACCAGCTGAAAGCTGGGAAGTTTTATGAATTAGTATAAAGAAAACACATAATATTCCAACAGGATAATCCAAGACAACATGTTTCTTTGATGAGCAGGCAAAATTTGTTACAGCATGACTGGAAACTTTTGATTCATTCACCATATTCACCAGATATTGCACCTTTGGGTAGCCATTTATTTTGGTCTTTACAAAATTATCTTCATGGAAAAAATTCCCTTTCTCTGGAAGACTGTAAAAAACAGATGGAAGAGGTCTCTGCTCAAAAATATAAAAGGTTTTGGGAAGATCGAATTATGAAATTGCCTGAAAATGCAGAAGGTAGTGGAACAAAATGATGAATAACGTCATTCAGTGAAGTTCTTGATGAAAATGCAAAATGTATCTTTTAGTTTTACTTAAAAAACTGGAAGAAACTCTTTAGTCAGCCAGATAGTAGTATCATTTACTATCTCTAGCTCCCCTAGGTTTTATCTATCTGGAGGAAATACCTGCATCTCTTGGTTTTCCTGGTATCTTGTGCACCAGCTGGTAAGTTCAGTATTTGTTCACTGGATGGATAAAAGTAGATTTGAGGACATACCTATTCTGCTAAGTTATAGCAACCAAAGATACAAATGTGACAGCTAAAGATTTATGTTGAAATCATGATTACACAGTTTTGATTAATACAATCACTGGATGACTGAATTTGGTAAGCCTCTTCCAAAATATGAATTATTTTAAAACTTAGGTACAAATACACACACACACACACACATATGGCCTTGACAGTTCTATTATTCTAACTCTAGTAAGCAATGATGCTTGGAAGTTGGCTAGCTAAAATAATACTAAAAATAAAATAATGAATGACAAATTGGAATACTATGCATAATGCAATGTACAAAAACTCCCTTAAAACATCCAGAGAATGCATAATGTCTTTGAGATCAGAAGGCTCAAAAAGAACATATAGAAGTCAAAACAATTGAGTACAAACTCAAAATGCAAATTCCCAGTTTCAAAGTTGTACAAACTGCTTCATCTTCAAAGGAAAGCTAAAATCCTAAAGAAACCTATTTGATAGGAAATGAACATGACAGTGTATCTTATCCGTTGTTTATATGAGCTTTCCTCTTTGGCAGGAAGTATGACAAGGAAGCTGATCCCATCAAAGAATTTTAAATCTTGTTCAGGTGTTAAGAAATACCCAGTTTAAACTAAATCAAACTTTTATCTCACATCCACATCTCAAATTTTGATATTCACCCCTCTGCTTTGTCCTAACCCAGGCTCTCCGACTCTTTGCGACCCCGTGGACTGTAACCTACTAGGCTTCTACGTCCGTGGGATTCTCCAGGCAAGAATACTGGAGTGGATTGCCATTTCCTTCTCCAGGGGATCTTCCCGACCCAGGGATCGAACCCGGGTCTCCCGCATTAGAGGCAGACGCTTTAACCTCTGAGCCACCAGGGAAGCCCTTAGCTTGTGCTAATAATGACTATCATAAGACCTGTACTTTTGTCTTGTTCTTTCAGTTCTAGTTCTCTGCCATTTAAGCTGCTTCTGGTTCCCCCAGGGACATGAGGGAGACAGATAAAAGGAAAAGAAGAAGATCTCATTTGACAGATGATGCTGTAGGCTGGAGGGGTTCTCACTGTGTAACACACACCAATGTTGCCTGTTCCTCTTTACAGGGTGTTCATGAGTGCCTCAGAGACTTTCCAGGTGGGGTGATTAATTACACTATTCCCTCAAGTGGACAAACTAGTGTGATTTCCCTTAAGTCCTTCAATGATACGGATCCGCAAAACCTTCTCTTCTGGGGATGCCTCACTGCATCAGACAGCCCTTCTGCTGTGTCCTTTTAAGATGGTTTGGTGTGGCTTCCCTCTGTCATGTCCATTGAGGTCACGCTAAAACCAATGGAATTCTAGAAGAAAGGGTCAGCCCTTCTCTGACTTCTCTTTTAACCATTATCCCTGTGAGCTCCAGCCAGCTTCCTATTTTTAACGTTTCCTACTGAAAATCACTCACAAATAGCTCCCCAGCTCCATAAGGCAGACAGCATTCTGAAACCTCTCTCAGTGACTTGGGCAAATAGCAGCATATGATGATCTGTGGAGTTCCCAGCTCTGGCAGACCCAAGAAACCAGTCTTCTGGACAGACAAATCCAAGTTTTTTGAGTTATGCTCTTGAAGTCTTCCCTCACATAAGATGGAAGAGAAACATTACTACTTACCTTTTAGGGAAAGGATGTTATTTGTTAGGGAATTGACAGTGCTGGAGAATGTTTGAACCCTCATTTCTTAACTTCATATGCTATTTTTTTTTTTCTTATAACCAAAAGGTGGGTAATGGGCTAAGAATTAGAAAAATATTCTCTGGGTACTTTGAATCATTAATAATTTTCATACAAATGAATGGGTCCTTATCAATTCACTGCCTTCAGCTTTGTGAAGTGGAAGTCGCTCAGTCAATGTCTGATTCTTTGTGACACCATGGACTAGTCCATGGAATTCTCCAGGCCAGAACCCTGCATTGGGTAGCCTTTCCCATCTCCAGGGGCTCATCCCAACCCAGGAATTGAACCAGGTCTCTCGTATTGCAGGTGGATTCTTTACCAGCTGAGTCACAAGGGAAGCACAAGAATATAGGAGTGGGCAGCCGATCCCTTCTCCAGGGGATTGTCCCAACCCAGGAATTGAACCAGAGTCTCCTGCATAGAATGAAGGTGGATTCTTTACCAACTGAGCTATCAGGGAACCTTCAGATTTGGGACCTCAGAAATCCATCTGCAATAACATAAATCCTATATATCATCTAGTTTCAATTTAATAATATAGAAGCAGTCACAATTGAAACCCACCCCTCTGCATTCCAATTTTACTTGCTATAAAATTATTTTAAAATGTTTTCATTTTAAGTTATTTTGAATTCTTTTGTAGCTTAAATATTGTATTTATGTTTCTCTTAATCAAATTGAATAACATCAATTGCCCCTCACTATGGAAAAAACCTGCAATGAACATTGGGGTACACGTGTCTCTTTCAATTCTGGTTTCCTTGGTGTGTATGCCCAGCAGTGGGATTGCTGGGTCATAAGGCAGTTCTATTTCCAGGTTTTTAAGGAATCTCCACATTGTTCTCCATAGTGGCTGTACTAGTTTGCATTCCCACCAACAGTGTAAGAGGGTTCCCTTTTCTCCACACCCTCTCCAGCATTTATTGCTTATAGACTTTTGGATCACAGCCATTCTGACTGGCGTGAAACGGTACCTCATTGTGGTTTTGATTTGCATTTCTCTGATAATGAGTGATGTTGAGCATCTTTTCATGTGTTTATCAGCCATCTGTATGTCTTCTTTGGAGAAATGTCTATTTAGTTCTTTGGCCCATTTTTTGATTGGGTCATTTATTTTTCTGGAATTGAGCTGCAGGAGTTGCTTGTATATTTTTGAGATTAGTTGTTTGTCCATTGCTTCTTTGCTATTATTTCCTCCCATTCTGAAGGCTTCTTTTCACCTTGCTTATAGTTTCCTTTGTTGTGCAAAAGCTTTTAAGTTTAATTAGGTCCCATTCCATCAGCAGATGAAAGGATAAG
This sequence comes from Cephalophus harveyi, assembly GCA_006410635.1. NCBI lineage: Eukaryota > Metazoa > Chordata > Mammalia > Artiodactyla > Bovidae > Cephalophus > Cephalophus harveyi. Next base: position 86,576 of record SJYT01068619.1, on the reverse strand, counting down.
AAAGCTGTGGTACATATACACAATGGAGTATTACTCAGCCATTAAAAAGAATACATTTGAATCAGTTTTAATGAGGTGGATGAAACTGGAGCCGATTATACAGAGTGAAGTAAACCAGAAAGAAAAACATCAATACAGTATAAAAACACATATATATGAAATTTAGAAAGATGGTAATGATAAACCTGTATGCGAGACAGCAAAAGAGACAAAGATGTATAGAACAGTCTTTTGGATTCTGTAGGAGAAGGAGAGGGTGGGGTGATTTGGGAGAATGGCATTGAAACATGTATGATATCATTTATGAAACGAATCACCAGTCCAGGTTCAATGCATGATACTGGATGCTTGGGGCTGGTGCACTGAGACAACCCAGGTATGGTACAGGGAGAGAGGTGGGAGGGGGTTTCAGGATGGGGAGCATGTGTATACCTGTGGCAGATTCATGTTGATGTATGACAAAACCAATACAAAATTGTAAAGTAATTAACCTCTAATTNAGGGAATGGCAAACCACTTCATTATTCTTGCCTTAAGAACCCCATGAACAGTATGAAAAGGCAAAATGATAGGATACTGAAAGAGGAACTTCCCAGGTCATTAGGTGTCCAATATGCTGCTGAAGATCAGTGTAGAAATAACTCCAAAGAGAATGAAGTGATGGAGCCAAAGCAATCAGGGTCAACAAAAGAGTCAAAATGCAGTACTTGGATGCAATTTCAAAAATGACAGAATAATCCTTGTTCCTTTCCAAGGCAAACCATTCAATATCACAGTTATCCAAGTCTATGCCCCGATCAGTAATATAGATGTGTATAAGAGACAGCCTCTGTCATCTCTATTCATTTTTCAAATTAGTTTTTGATTGGTTATTTTTGCAGCTAATTTACACCTGTATTTTGTGCTCTATTAAATTTAAGCAGTATTTCTTGATTCTCTGATGTATAAGATACAGACAATGATATTTTTCTATTTATTTTACCTTTCTCCTATTAATTTCCATATTGACATCTATGGTTTTATTTTATATCATAAAATAACTTTTATATCACATTTTTCTTTTGAAATTATAGATAAGCTATTTTTATGTTTTCTACAGGTGTAAAAACAAGAAACATTCAATTTTTATGGGTGCAATAGTACTAGCTATGCAAAATCCAATAGATATGCTGAGATTAATTTTATTTTCTACAGACCCAAAGCCAGATTCTCTGTGACACCAGGATAAGAAATTTTCTAGTGTCAAAGCCAAATGGATTCTAATGTTTCAAACTCTGTGATGGAGGCATTTATGGTTCACTGAGGGTCCCTTCACTTTTCAGATAATGTACAGTCAGGGATATAGAACAATATCCTACCTGTGAACAGAAGTGGTATCTTCCATGGGCCAACACTTCTGTCTGATCTTCTATCACATTTTTCCCCTGTTGAAGTGATCTGCACCCATGTGTTCCAGATGTAATAATGATATATCAGCAACCTGAATTCCTGAGTCAACAAATGAAAGGCTGCCACCCTCTGGACCTGGAGCCAAGGACAGACTCTGACAGTGAAAGTGAAAGTTGCTCAGTCATGTCTGACTCTTTGCAAACCCATGGACTGCAACCTGCCAGGCTCCTCTGTCCATGGAATTCTCCAGATCAGAGCACTGGAGTGTGTAGTCGTTCCCTTCTCCAGTTGATCCCTTCTCCTGGATCTTCCTGATCCAGGAATTGATCTCCTGCATTGCAGGTGGATTCTTTACCAGCTGAGCTACCAGGGAAGCCCAGGACAGACTTTGATGCTATGCAAACCTCTGAGACATCAGGTGTGTGTCAGGACTGCAGCAGAGGTTAGCCAACCCTGAAGAGTGATATACTACAACATTTGTTAAAAAACAAAACATTTTAATTTGCTTTTATTCAGATTATAATGTTATTTTACAACTCCTGACTTTTGAGATGAATAGGCTATAATATAAGATTTTGATATGCCCTCAAAATGATAGTGTTTCTATCATTTTTGTTTGTTTGTTTTGTTTTTAGTATTTATAATTGCTTTCTTTCTAATGGTATTCTCCCGAGAGACTTCCAATCTTATGTTACAATCTGTATGGTTTTTCTCAGCCTCCTAGAGGTCTGCCATATTTTTCTGATCAATTAGAAAAAGGATATCATAGCAGCTAAGGTGGTGTTGGAGAAGGCAATGGCAACCCACTTTAGTAATCTTGCCTGGAAAATCTCATGGACAGAGGAGCCTGGTAGGCTGCAGTCCATGGGGTCGCTAAGAGTCAGATACGACTGAGCGACTTCAATTTCACTTTTCACTTCCATGCATTGGAGAAGGAAATGGCAACCCACTCCAGTGTTCTTGCCTGGAGAATCTCAGGGACAGCAGAGCTTGGTGGGCAGCTGTCTACGGGGTCACACAGAGTCAGACACGTTTGTAGTGACTTAGCAGCAACAGCAGCAGCAGCAGGTGGTGTTAGTAGTAAAGAACCCTCCTGAAATCCAGGAGATGTAAGAGATGTGGGTTTTTCACTTTTCACTTCCATGCATTGGAGAAGGAAATGGCAACCCACTCCAGTGTTCTTGCCTGGAGAATCTCAGGGACAGCAGAGCTTGGTGGGCAGCTGTCTACGGGGTCACACAGAGTCAGACACGTTTGTAGTGACTTAGCAGCAACAGCAGCAGCAGCAGGTGGTGTTAGTAGTAAAGAACCCTCCTGAAATCCAGGAGATGTAAGAGATGTGGGTTAAATCCCTGTGTTGGGATGATCCCCTGGAGGAGGGCATAGCAACTCACTCCAGTATTCAGCCTGGAGAATCTCATGGACAGAGGAGCCTGGTGAACTACAGTTCATAGGATTGCAAGGTCCGACATGACTAAAGTGACTTAGCCCAGCCCAGCCCATCATAGCAGCTATAATTTCTTCTCTCATATTCTTCTCTTTCTTTTAATGGATGTTGCTGCAATATAAAAGATATCTGCATTTTATTGGTAATGAAAAAGACTATCTATCTGTGTTGATAGCTTAGTTAAGTTCAGTCGTGTCCGACTCTTTGCAATCTCATGAATCACAGCATGCCAGGCCTCCCTGTCCATCACCAACTTCTGGAGTTCACTCAAACTCATGTCAACCGAGTCGGTGATGCCATCCACCAATTTCCTCCTCTGTCATCCCCATTTCCTCTTGCCCCCAATCCCTCCCAACATCAGAGCTTTTCCAATGAGTTAACACGTCGCATGAGGTGGCCAAAGTACTGGAGCTTTAGCTTTACCATCATTCCTTCCAAGGAACACCCACGGCTGATACCCTTCAGAATGGATTGGTTGGATCTCCTTGCAGTCCAAGGGACTCTCAGAAGTCTTCTCCAACAACACAGTTCAAAAGCATCAATTCTTCATTGCTCAGCTTTCTTCACAGTCCAACTCTCACATCCATACATGACCACTGGAATAATTCCATAACCTCCACTAGCTTTGTTCGTAGTGATGCTTTCTAAGACCCACTTGACTTCACATTCCAGGATGTCTGGTTCTAGGTGAGTGATCACACCATCATGATTATCTTGGTTGTGAAGATCTTTTCTGTACAGTTCTTCTGTGTATTCTTGCCATCTCTTCTTAATATCTTCTGCTTCTGTTAGATCCAGACCATTTCTGTCCTTTATGGAGCCCATCCTTGCATGAAATGTTCCCTTGGTATCTCTAATTTTCTTGAAGAGATCTCTAGTCTTTCCCATTCTTTTGTTTTCCTCTATTTCTTTGCATTGATCACTGAGGAAGGTTTTCTTATCTCTTGCTATTCTTTGGAACTCTGCATTCAGATGTGTGAAGTGAAGTTGCTCAGTCGTGACAGACTCTTTGCAACCCCATAGACTGTAGTCTACCAGGCTCCTCAGTCCATGGAATTTTCCAGGCAAGAATACTGGAGTGGGTTGCCATTTCCTTCTCCAGGGGATCTTCCCAACCCAGGGATCGAACTGTGGTCTTCCGCATTGTAGGCAGACGCTTTACCATCTGAGCCACCAGGGAAGCCATTCAGATGCTTATATCTTTCTTTTTCTCTTTTACTTTTCACAGCTATTTATAAGACCACCCCAGACAGCCATTTTGCTTTTTTGCATTTCTTTCTCACAGGGATGGTCTTGATCCAAGGAGTGGTGGCTGTGCACGTTCAGGAGGGCCTAGAGGAGCTACTCCATGATCAAGATCAGGAGGGGTGGCAGTGAGGAGATACTCCTCATCCAAGATAAGGAGCAGCAGCTGTGGTTTGCTGGAGTAGCCGTGAAGGGATACCCTATGCCCAAGGTAAGAGAAACCCAGGTAAGATGGTAGGTGTTGCAAGAGGGCATCAGAGGGCAGACACACTGAAACCATAATCACGGAAAACTAGTCAATCTAATCACACTAGGACCACAGCCATCTCTAACTCAATAAAACTAAGCCATGCCCTGTGGGGCCACACAAGATTGGAGGGTCATGGTGGAGAGGTCTGACAGAATGTGGTCCACTGGAGAAGGGAATGGCAAACCACTTCATTATTCTTGCCTTAAGAACCCCATGAACAGTATGAAAAGGCAAAATGATAGGATACTGAAAGAGGAACTTCCCAGGTCATTAGGTGTCCAATATGCTGCTGAAGATCAGTGTAGAAATAACTCCAAAGAGAATGAAGTGATGGAGCCAAAGCAATCAGGGTCAACAAAAGAGTCAAAATGCAGTACTTGGATGCAATTTCAAAAATGACAGAATAATCCTTGTTCCTTTCCAAGGCAAACCATTCAATATCACAGTTATCCAAGTCTATGCCCCAACCAGTAATACTAAAGAAGCTGAAGTTGCACAGTTCTATGAAGACCTACAAGATCTTTAAAACTAACACCCCAAAAAGATGTCCTTTTCATTATAGGGGACTGGAATGCAAAAGTAGGAAGTCAAGAAACACCTGGAGTAACAAGCATGTTTGGCCTTGGAATACGGAATGAAGCAGGGCAAAGGCTACTAGAGTTTTGCCAAGAGAATGCACTGGTCATAGCAAACACCCTCTTCCAACACACAAGAAAAGACTCTACACATGTACATCACCAGATGGTCAACACCAAAATCAGATTGATTATATTCTATATAGCCAAAGATGGAGAAGCTCTATACAGTCAACAAAGACAAGACCAGGAGCTGACTGTGGCTCAGATCATAAACACTTTATTACTAAATTAAGACTTAAATTGAAGAAAGTAGGGAAAACCACTAGATCATTGTTAGCTTAGAACAATACGTAATTCTATGATAAACATTTTCCCATGCTTGAAGTCATTTTCTGATGCCCTCTGAAGTCGCTCAGTCGTGTCCGACCCTTTGCGACCCCATGGACTGTAGCCTACCAGGCTCCTCCCTCCATGGGATTCTCCAGGCAAGAGTACTGGAGTGGGTTGCAGTTTCCTTCTCCAGGGCATCTTCCCAACCCAGGGATCGAATTCGGGTCTCCCGCATTCCAGGCAGAAGCTTTAACCTCTGAGCCACCAGGGAAGTCCATACATTTATTCTAATAAAATAAATGCATACTACTATGATTTCTTTCTATATGGTCTGCCATTTTTTTATTTCTAGAAGATATGGGATCTTTTCTATCTTCTTGAAGTATAATATCCAAATGAAGCTGCTAGATTTTTTTTTTTTTTCATACTCTGTAGGGCTTCAAGAGTAGTTTTATGGTGAAGATCCTTGTGTTTTTTTATCTATACTTTTTTTTTTATTATTTTGGATAATAACTCTAGCATTTGATTAACTTTTTTTCTTGCATTAATATTTTAAATTTCTAAGAATCTTTACATCCTTCTGATTAAGCCATTATTTTATTTTTCTAACATTTATTTATTAATTTATTTTCAGTTACATTGGGTCTAATTACTATATTCAGGATCTTTATTATAACACAAGAAGTCTCTACTTGAGATTCAAAGAGCTTAGCTGCCCCACAGCATGTGGTATCTTCATTCCCTGACCAATATTTGAACCTGAGTCCCCTACATTGGAAGCCAGATTCTCAACCACTGGACAATGAGGGATTATTTTTTCTTACTGATATTTTCCTGACTTTTTGGAGGTAATATCTTCTTTGAATCTAATTGGATTCTAAAATATTGTCAATAAATAAGTTTTTTTTTTTTTTTTTTTATCTTAAACAGTACTTTGTAAACGGCAAATGAGAGACTACATTGATTACTATAGCTAATTATTGGATTTTCTTTGCTGCTACATATTTATTTTTTTTTTTCCCCTCAATGGATCTCTGACTAAAGAGAAGGTTTATATGGACATTGGTGAGTTTGGTGAATGCTTGGTCCTTCTTTTGGGTGTGTTGATAGGGAGATGGCATTTGGAATGTTAATGGAGTTATGGCATTCCTATATGATGTCTTTGTGTTGGAGGGATCACCTTTTTAGAAAACCCAGTTGTCTCTTGGCAGCTCTTTTAAATTACCCTCAAGTTTTTAACAGGATTACATGTAAATATTCAACTGCCATTCACTCTATACTCAGATGCTGGGGAGAATGGGCAGAGAAAGGGACAGATTATTCTGAGGCATAGCTTTCAGTTCAATCATGTGGCTTTTTTATAGCTGACAGATATCTCCATTTTATATCCCTATTGACAGCTGCATTTTAGTTTTTCCAATTTATGTGCCTGAAAGCAGAGTAAAGTCTGAGGTCTCAGAGAGCTTGACCTCACCTTCATTGAGGAAATAGTGATATTGGCCCCACTTCCATTGCAACACCTTCTATTACAAACCTTCTCATTTTCTCTTCTGTCAATCAAGAAGCTCATGGGTCTCTGTATTTCATGCATTTATGAATTTTGCTCACCTGATGTAATGTCTCAATCATGTCTGTGCTAGGGTAAAAGTATTCTTTCTTAATTCTATGCTGTCCAGCCAGTGGATTCTTGGGATGGAGAAGAAGGCAGCATGTGTGCTTTGCTGGTTCTTATGGTGCCCATTTCCCATGACCTACATATCCTAGAGATGACAGAAAGGATCAGCTTCCATTTGCTCAAAGCCCCTTTTAGACCCATACACTTACACTTCTGAGTAACATTCCAGAGAAATACCTTATCTAAATGCATACTAATTTATTTTCTGATCATAACTTTTCATTGCTTCATTTTCTTGTTATATGGAATATATGATTTACCTTTAATATAATTTATTGCTTTTATTTGTGATTCCTTGTGAGTCCCTGCACATCTCTCCACTCATCCTCATCTAATTTCAATTTTAGGGTTATTTCAGTTTAACCATTTTTCTTGCCACTTTTGACATCTCTCCTGCCCTCTGTCTCTGACTTCATTTCATTTCCTCATGTTGACCTGGGAAAACAGCAATACTCAATCAATGTTTGTTCTCACAGGGTCTACTGAATGATACTCAGCACACTCACATGCTCACATTAAGATAAAGGTATTTTCATGGACCTTTAGCCCCAATGATAGCCCCTGTCACTCAGTAGTAAAGATTATTGAAATATAAATAATGGTTCCATTATTTCTACTTAACTGTCTCCTCTTTACACAGTAATAATGTCCATATCTTATCTTCTACTTTCTTCAAATATTCCAAGATAAAACTTTGATCTTCACTTTCAGCAGGTGATTTCCTCACTTAAGTGGTGAAAAAATAGAATTTCCTCATGTTCTTACAACTAAACATCATAAAGTGTCTCCATGTCTTCTTTTATTCTTTCTAGTTGTTAGAATAAAAGTGTGTACATGGGTGGGTTAAATTGTACTAAGAAATATTCCTTGAGTCTTAGTTGCTTAAAACAAAAAATAGGATAAGTTTCCATTTATATCCTTTTTCTGAACCAGGACTATTTATTGCTACTTCTGACCCATAGTCCTTTCACTCAACTTAAAGTGGCTGCCTTTTAGGAAGCAAGTAGCACTTACTATTTTGACTAACTAAAAATTATTTGAGCTTTTTTTGTTGTCGTTGTTTGAGATATTTACCATTGCATTTCTTGCTAGTTAGTTCTAAGAAGTTCATTTCTCAAAATAAAATTTAGGGCCTTATTTATATTCCACCTTAGCCCATCTATTCCTGTATTCAACCGGAAACAGTAAAAGACCCCCTGGAGAAGGAAATGGCAACCCAGTCCATATTCTTGCCTGGGAAATCCCATGTACAGAGGAACCTTGTAGGCTACAGTCTATGTGGTCAAAAGGAGTCAGACACAACCGAACACACACACACACACACACACACATAATTAAGACATACTAAGGTTGTCTTACAACCATTCCCCTACAGCTACTCAAGGCAGGTTTGCTCTCTCATGCTATTGTCAGCATTAGTTTTACTGTGTATTTTGTATGGCACAAAGGTGCTCTGTCAGGTTTCCATACTGTTAGTTAAAACTTTTTTCTTCAATGACTACCACCAACTTCCAAGCCAAGGCCACAAACATTAATGCTTTATTATGAACAGAGCCCACCTCCAGGTCACCTATTAGTTATGTGAATAAATGTTTCAGTAATAAGCTCCAAAGCTGCAGTTTATCAATAACAGAAATACTTTGCTGACTCAACCAGAAGTCATCAGACTGCCAGAGTGATGGTCTGTTTGGAAGACTTTGCTCACAGCTTGTGGTTTGGACATCTGCAGACTTCAAGGGTACTGTCTTCTATCCCAGCAATATTCTTTACTCCAGGCTTTCCTGAGAAAATATGCAGGTAAATTTTTAATGTATGGGCTTTACAACTTACCCGCACAGATGAGACTAGCATTGTATTGACTTACAAACCAGTCAAATGACCACAAGTAACTTGTAGGCAACCAGGAAGTATTATCTGTGTCTGGGTATCTGTTTCCTAGGGATCTTTTTCCACCATGAGCACACATTAAACAAGACAGCTAACCTTTTCATTAACACAAAACACTAATGTTTTGATATGTAATAGACTTTAGTTATATTAATTTTCGTGGTTAAATATTTTGCAAAATAGTAATACTAATGGAGGGAGCCTCCAAATTAACAAATATTTCAAGTTTCTAGCACTAAGGCTGCATTTAATGAAAACCCTTGCCAAGCCTACAAAAGCAGCTAACAGAGCTACAGAACCTGGGAGCAATGTGTCCACAAGCCAGCGCTGGAGCTGGGTTGCTGAACTGCATGAGAGCCCAGTGAATGCCTGCAGGAATCCAGAAAGTAGAACAGAATCCTGCATGACTGTCCTGAGGCCAGCCCCCCTTAACTGCACCTGGATCATCTGACCAAAGTGCCCTCACCCAAGGGTTCTGGTTCATTTCTCCCTCATTATTACTACACAAAACTCCTACGCTAAACTGGGAGGATAAGTGAACATCAAAGCTAATACTTTTCAGATTAAAGAAAAAATTAAAAAGAGAGAGATTTCTTACATCTTTTGTAAGCTGTAATGAAAGAAAGTGATAAGTAAAAAAAAATAAATGTGTACCATTCTTTGAAATATTTTTACAGATGAAATAAGTTTTATTATGATTTTAGCTACAGTGAATATTCTTCAAGAGATGGGAATACCAGACCACCTGACCTGCCTCTTGAGAAATCTGTATGCAGGTCAGGAAGCAACAGTTAGAACTGGAGAAGGAACAACAGATTGGTTCCAAATAGGAAAAGGAGTATGTCAAGTCTGTATATTGTCACCTGCTTACTTAACTTATATGCAGAGCACATCATGAGGAACACTGGGATGGAAGAAGCACAAGCTGGAATCAAGATTGCTGGGAGAAATATCAAACACCTCAGATACGCAGATGGCACCACCCTTATGGCAGAAAGTGAAGAACTAAAGGGCTTCTTGATACAAGTGAAAGAGGAGCATGAAAAAGTTGGCTTAAAGCTGAACATTCAGAGAACTAAGATCATGGCATCCAGTCCCATCACTTCATGGCAAGTAGATGGGGAAACCATGGAAACAGTGGCTGACTTTATTTTTCTGTGCTCCAAAATCACTGCAGATGGTGACTGCAGTAATGAAATTAAAAGACGCTTACTCCTTGGAAGGGAAGTTATGACCAACCTAGACAGCATATTAAAAAACAGACATCACTTTGTCAAGAAAGGTCCGCCTAGTCAAGGCTATTGTTTTTCCATTGGTCATGGATGGATGTGAGAGCTGGACTATAAAGAAAGCTGAGCACCAAAGAATTGATGCTTTTGAATGGTGGTGTTGGAAAAGATGCCTGAGAGTCTCTTTGACCACAAGGAAATTCAACCAGTCCATCCTAAAGGAGATCAGTCCTGGGTGTTCATTGGAAGGACTGATGTTGAAGCTGAAACTCCAATATTTTGCCCACCTGATGTGAAGAGCTGACTTATTTGAAAAGACCCTGATTCTGGGAAAGATTGAGGGCAGTAGGAGAAAGGAAAGACAGAGGATGAAATGGTTGGATGGCATCACATGGAATTGCAAAGAGTCGGACATGACTGAGCGACTGAACTGAACTGAACAGTGAATATTCCAGTTCTTCCTTGTTCAGTTAGGCAGCTGAGCTGTATTTAAAAATTAAAGGTTATCTTCTCTTCAGTATTATAAGACTTTCACACAGAGGAATATATAGAAAATAAAGAAAAATAGAGAAGAAATATAAAGTCTTCTATGTGAATTGAAGTCACTCAGTTGTGTCCGACAGTTTGCAACCCCATGGACTGTAGCCCATCAGGCTCCTCCATCCATGGGATTCTCCAGGCAAGAATACTGGAGTGGGTGGCCATTTCCTTCTCCAGGGGATCTTTCCAACCCATGGATCAAACCCAGATTTCCCGCATTGCAGGCAGTTGCTGTAACCTCTGACTCACCACCTCAAAATTCTTCTATAGTCCTTCTATTAAAAGTCAACCAATGTTACTGCTTTGATCTATTTTGTTGGCATTGTTTTATATCACTTTTTTTTCTTCTGAATTTGGTAAAAATCACATGGTGTGTGTATGTTAGTTGCCCAGTCATATGGGACTGTGTGACTCTGTGGACTGTAGCCTGCCAGGCTCCTCTTTCCATGTAATTTTCCAGGCAAGAACACATGAATGGGTTTCCATACCCTTCTCCAAGGAGTCTTCCTGACCTAAATATTAAATGCAAGTATCATGAATTGCATTGAGGATTCTGCACCATCTGACCCACCAGGGAAGCTCTAAAAGCACATAACATATGATAAATCAAAATATTGAAAAACATTTTTTTCTAAATTGTCACCATGATAATCAGTGCAGTTGAGTCTCTCATTCATGCCACACTCATTGCGACCTCATGGACTGCAGCACGCCAGGCTTCCCTGTCCATCATCAACTCCCAGAGACTGCTCAAACTCATGTCCATTGAGTCGGTGATGCCATCCAATCACATCTCGGAGGTTGAGTTTTCATCCTCTGTCATCCCCTTCTCCTCCTGCCTTCCATCTTTCCCAGCATCAAGGTCTTTTCCAATGAGTCAGTTCTTCTCATCAGGTGGCCAAAATATTGGAGCTTCAGCTACAGCACCAGTACTTCTAATAAATATTCAGGACTGATTTTCATTAGGATTGATGGACTTGATCTCCCTGCAATCCAAGAAACTATCAAGAGTCTTATCTAACACCAGATTTCTAAAGTATCAATTCTTCAGCACTCTGCTTTCTTTATGGCTCAACTCTCACATCCATACATGACTACTGTGAAAATCATACCTTTTACTAGATAGAACTTTGTCAGCAAAGTAACTTCTTTGCTTTTAAATATACTGTCTAGATTGATCATAGTTTTTCTTCCAAGGGTCAAGCGTCTTTTAATTTCATGGCTGCAGTCACCATCTGGAATGATTTTGGAGCCCAAGAAAATAGACATTGTCACTGTTTCCATTGTTTCCCCATTTGTTTGCCATGAAATGATGGGACCAGATGCCATGATCTTAGTTTTTTGAATGTTGAGTTTTAAGCCAGCTTTTTCACTCTCCTCTTTTACCTTCATCAAGAGGCTCTTTAGCTCCTCTTTTCCTTCTGCCATAAGGTGTGGTGTCATCTGCATATCTGAGGTTATTGATATTTCTCCCGGCAACCTTGATTCCAACCTATGCATCATCCAGCCTGGCATTTTGCATGATGTACTCTGCATATAAGTTAAATAAGCAGGGTGACAATATACAGGCTTGCCATACTCCTTTCCCAATTTGGAACCAGTCCATTGTTCCATGTCTGGTTTTAACTGTTTCTTCTTGACCTGCATACAGATTTCTCAGGTGTCAGGTAAGGTGGTTTGGTATTCTGATCACTTTAAGAATTTTCCACAGTATATTGTGATCCACACGGTCAAAGGCTTTGGCATAGTCAATAAAGTAAAAGTAGATGTTTTTTTCTAGAACTCTCTTGCTTTTTCCATGCTCCAGGGGATGTTGGCAACTTGATCTCTGATTCCTCTGCCTTTTCTTAAAACCAGCTTGAACATCTGGAAGTTCTCAGTTCAGGTACTGCTGAAGTCTAGCTTGGAGAATTTTGAGCATGTTTATGTTAGCACGTCAGCTGAGTGCAATTGTGCAGCAGTTTGAAGATTCTTTGGCATTGCCTTTCTTTTGAATTGAAATGAAAACTAACCTCTTCCAGTCTGCAGCCACTGTTGAGTTTTCCAAATTTGCTGGCATATTAAGTACAGCACTTTAACAGTATTGTCTTTTAAGATTTTAAATAAAGCAGCTGCAATTCCATCACCTCCACTAGCTTTGTTCGTAGTCATACTTCCTAAGGCCCATTTGACTTTACTTTCCAGGATGTCTGGCTCTAAGTGTGTGATCATACCACTGTGCTTACCTGGCTCATTAAGATCTTTTTTATAGTTCTTCTGTGTATTCTTGTCACGTCTTCTTAATATCTTCTGCTTCTGTTAGGGTCACACCATTTCTGTCTTTTATTGTGACCACCTTTGCATGACATATTCCCTTGGTATCTCCAGTTTTCTTGAGGAGATTTTTAGTCTTTCTCATTCTATTGTTACACACACACACACACACACATAATTAAGACATACTAAGGTTGTCTTACAACCATTCCCCTACAGCTACTCAAGGCAGGTTTGCTCTCTCATGCTATTGTCAGCATTAGTTTTACTGTGTATTTTGTATGGCACAAAGGTGCTCTGTCAGGTTTCCATACTGTTAGTTAAAACTTTTTTCTTCAATGACTACCACCAACTTCCAAGCCAAGGCCACAAACATTAATGCTTTATTATGAACAGAGCCCACCTCCAGGTCACCTATTAGTTATGTGAATAAATGTTTCAGTAATAAGCTCCAAAGCTGCAGTTTATCAATAACAGAAATACTTTGCTGACTCAACCAGAAGTCATCAGACTGCCAGAGTGATGGTCTGTTTGGAAGACTTTGCTCACAGCTTGTGGTTTGGACATCTGCAGACTTCAAGGGTACTGTCTTCTATCCCAGCAATATTCTTTACTCCAGGCTTTCCTGAGAAAATATGCAGGTAAATTTTTAATGTATGGGCTTTACAACTTACCCGCACAGATGAGACTAGCATTGTATTGACTTACAAACCAGTCAAATGACCACAAGTAACTTGTAGGCAACCAGGAAGTATTATCTGTGTCTGGGTATCTGTTTCCTAGGGATCTTTTTCCACCATGAGCACACATTAAACAAGACAGCTAACCTTTTCATTAACACAAAACACTAATGTTTTGATATGTAATAGACTTTAGTTATATTAATTTTCGTGGTTAAATATTTTGCAAAATAGTAATACTAATGGAGGGAGCCTCCAAATTAACAAATATTTCAAGTTTCTAGCACTAAGGCTGCATTTAATGAAAACCCTTGCCAAGCCTACAAAAGCAGCTAACAGAGCTACAGAACCTGGGAGCAATGTGTCCACAAGCCAGCGCTGGAGCTGGGTTGCTGAACTGCATGAGAGCCCAGTGAATGCCTGCAGGAATCCAGAAAGTAGAACAGAATCCTGCATGACTGTCCTGAGGCCAGCCCCCCTTAACTGCACCTGGATCATCTGACCAAAGTGCCCTCACCCAAGGGTTCTGGTTCATTTCTCCCTCATTATTACTACACAAAACTCCTACGCTAAACTGGGAGGATAAGTGAACATCAAAGCTAATACTTTTCAGATTAAAGAAAAAATTAAAAAGAGAGAGATTTCTTACATCTTTTGTAAGCTGTAATGAAAGAAAGTGATAAGTAAAAAAAAATAAATGTGTACCATTCTTTGAAATATTTTTACAGATGAAATAAGTTTTATTATGATTTTAGCTACAGTGAATATTCTTCAAGAGATGGGAATACCAGACCACCTGACCTGCCTCTTGAGAAATCTGTATGCAGGTCAGGAAGCAACAGTTAGAACTGGAGAAGGAACAACAGATTGGTTCCAAATAGGAAAAGGAGTATGTCAAGTCTGTATATTGTCACCTGCTTACTTAACTTATATGCAGAGCACATCATGAGGAACACTGGGATGGAAGAAGCACAAGCTGGAATCAAGATTGCTGGGAGAAATATCAAACACCTCAGATACGCAGATGGCACCACCCTTATGGCAGAAAGTGAAGAACTAAAGGGCTTCTTGATACAAGTGAAAGAGGAGCATGAAAAAGTTGGCTTAAAGCTGAACATTCAGAGAACTAAGATCATGGCATCCAGTCCCATCACTTCATGGCAAGTAGATGGGGAAACCATGGAAACAGTGGCTGACTTTATTTTTCTGGGCTCCAAAATCACTGCAGATGGTGACTGCAGTAATGAAATTAAAAGACGCTTACTCCTTGGAAGGGAAGTTATGACCAACCTAGACAGCATATTAAAAAACAGACATCACTTTGTCAAGAAAGGTCCGCCTAGTCAAGGCTATTGTTTTTCCATTGGTCATGGATGGATGTGAGAGCTGGACTATAAAGAAAGCTGAGCACCAAAGAATTGATGCTTTTGAATGGTGGTGTTGGAAAAGATGCCTGAGAGTCTCTTTGACCACAAGGAAATTCAACCAGTCCATCCTAAAGGAGATCAGTCCTGGGTGTTCATTGGAAGGACTGATGTTGAAGCTGAAACTCCAATATTTTGCCCACCTGATGTGAAGAGCTGACTTATTTGAAAAGACCCTGATTCTGGGAAAGATTGAGGGCAGTAGGAGAAAGGAAAGACAGAGGATGAAATGGTTGGATGGCATCACATGGAATTGCAAAGAGTCGGACATGACTGAGCGACTGAACTGAACTGAACAGTGAATATTCCAGTTCTTCCTTGTTCAGTTAGGCAGCTGGGCTGTATTTAAAAATTAAAGGTTATCTTCTCTTCAGTATTATAAGACTTTCATACAGAGGAATATATAGAAAATAAAGAAAAATAGAGAAGAAATATAAAGTCTTCTATATGAATTGAAGTCACTCAGTTGTGTCCGACAGTTTGCAACCCCATGGACTGTAGCCCATCAGGCTCCTCCATCCATGGGATTCTCCAGGCAAGAATACTGGAGTGGGTGGCCATTTCCTTCTCCAGGGGATCTTTCCAACCCATGGATCAAACCCAGATTTCCCGCATTGCAGGCAGTTGCTGTAACCTCTGACTCACCACCTCAAAATTCTTCTATAGTCCTTCTATTAAAAGTCAACCAATGTTACTGCTTTGATCTATTTTGTTGGCATTGTTTTATATCACTTTTTTTTCTTCTGAATTTGGTAAAAATCACATGGTGTGTGTATGTTAGTTGCCCAGTCATATGGGACTGTGTGACTCTGTGGACTGTAGCCTGCCAGGCTCCTCTTTCCATGTAATTTTCCAGGCAAGAACACATGAATGGGTTTCCATACCCTTCTCCAAGGAATCTTCCTGACCTAAATATTAAATGCAAGTATCATGAATTGCATTGAGGATTCTGCACCATCTGACCCACCAGGGAAGCTCTAAAAGCACATAACATATGATAAATCGAAATATTGAAAAACATTTTTTTCTAAATTGTCACCATGATAATCAGTGCAGTTGAGTCTCTCATTCATGCCACACTCATTGCAACCTCATGGACTGCAGCACGCCAGGCTTCCCTGTCCATCATCAACTCCCAGAGACTGCTCAAACTCATGTCCATTGAGTCGGTGATGCCATCGAATCACATCTCGGAGGTTGAGTTTTCATCCTCTGTCATCCCCTTCTCCTCCTGCCTTCCATCTTTCCCAGCATCAAGGTCTTTTCCAATGAGTCAGTTCTTCTCATCAGGTGGCCAAAATATTGGAGCTTCAGCTACAGCACCAGTACTTCTAATAAATATTCAGGACTGATTTTCATTAGGATTGATGGACTTGATCTCCCTGCAATCCAAGAAACTATCAAGAGTCTTATCTAACACCAGATTTCTAAAGTATCAATTCTTCAGCACTCTGCTTTCTTTATGGCTCAACTCTCACATCCATACATGACTACTGTGAAAATCATACCTTTTACTAGATAGAACTTTGTCAGCAAAGTACGGAGAAGGCAATAGCAAGCCACTCCAGTACTCTTGCCTAGAAAATCCCATGGATGGAGGAGCCTGGTAGGCTGCAGTCCATGGGGTCGCTAGGAGTCGGTCGCGAGTGAGCGACTTCACTTTCACTTTTCGCTTTCACACAATGGAGAAGGAAATGGCAACCCACTCCAGTGTTCTTGCCTGGAGAATCCCAGGGACGGGGGAGCCTGTTGGGCTGCCGTCTATGGGGTCGCACAGAGTCGGACACGACTGAAGCGACTTAGCAGCAGCAGCAGCAGCAGCAAAGTAACTTCTTTGCTTTTAAATATACTGTCTAGATTGATCATAGTTTTTCTTCCAAGGGTCAAGCGCCTTTTAATTTCATGGCTGCAGTCACCATCTGGAATGATTTTGGAGCCCAAGAAAATAGACATTGTCACTGTTTCCATTGTTTCCCCATTTGTTTGCCATGAAATGATGGGACCAGATGCCATGATCTTAGTTTTTTGAATGTTGAGTTTTAAGCCAGCTTTTTCACTCTCCTCTTTTACCTTCATCAAGAGGCTCTTTAGCTCCTCTTTTCCTTCTGCCATAAGGTGTGGTGTCATCTGCATATCTGAGGTTATTGATATTTCTCCCGGCAACCTTGATTCCAACCTATGCATCATCCAGCCTGGCATTTTGCATGATGTACTCTGCATATAAGTTAAATAAGCAGGGTGACAATATACAGGCTTGCCATACTCCTTTCCCAATTTGGAACCAGTCCATTGTTCCATGTCTGGTTTTAACTGTTTCTTCTTGACCTGCATACAGATTTCTCAGGTGTCAGGTAAGGTGGTTTGGTATTCTGATCACTTTAAGAATTTTCCACAGTATATTGTGATCCACACGGTCAAAGGCTTTGGCATAGTCAATAAAGTAAAAGTAGATGTTTTTTTCTAGAACTCTCTTGCTTTTTCCATGCTCCAGGGGATGTTGGCAACTTGATCTCTGATTCCTCTGCCTTTTCTTAAAACCAGCTTGAACATCTGGAAGTTCTCAGTTCAGATACTGCTGAAGTCTAGCTTGGAGAATTTTGAGCATGTTTATGTTAGCACGTCAGCTGAGTGCAATTGTGCAGCAGTTTGAAGATTCTTTGGCATTGCCTTTCTTTTGAATTGAAATGAAAACTAACCTCTTCCAGTCTGCAGCCACTGTTGAGTTTTCCAAATTTGCTGGCATATTAAGTACAGCACTTTAACAGTATTGTCTTTTAAGATTTTAAATAAAGCAGCTGCAATTCCATCACCTCCACTAGCTTTGTTCGTAGTCATACTTCCTAAGGCCCATTTGACTTTACTTTCCAGGATGTCTGGCTCTAAGTGTGTGATCATACCACTGTGCTTACCTGGCTCATTAAGATCTTTTTTATAGTTCTTCTGTGTATTCTTGTCACGTCTTCTTAATATCTTCTGCTTCTGTTAGGGTCACACCATTTCTGTCTTTTATTGTGACCACCTTTGCATGACATATTCCCTTGGTATCTCCAGTTTTCTTGAGGAGATTTTTAGTCTTTCTCATTCTATTGTTTTCCTCTATTTCTTTGCATTGATCACTTAGGAAAACTTTCTTATCTATCTCCTTGCTATTCTTTGGAACTGAGTATTCAGTTGGGTATATCTTTCCTTTCCTCCTTACCTTTAGATTCTCTTCTGTTCTCAGCTATTTGAAAGGCCTCCTCAGACAACCATTTTGCCTTTTTGCATTTCTTTTTTTTTGGAGAGTGGGGTTGATCACAGCCTTCTGTACAATGTTACAAACCTTTTTCCATAGTTCTTCAGGTATTTTATGAGATTTAATCTCTTAAATCTATTTTTCACTTCCACTGTATAATCATACCAGTACTTTTGCCTGGAAAATCCCATGGATGCAGTCCATGGGGTCGCTAAGGTTCAGATATGACTGAGCGACTTCACTTTCACTTTTCACTTTCACGCATTGGAGAAGGAAATGGCAATCCACTCCAGTGTTCTTGCCTGGAGAATCCCAGGGATGGGGGAGCTTGGTGGGCTGCCATTTGTGGGGTCACACAGAGTCGGACATGACTGAAGTGACTCAGCAGCAGTATAATCGTAACGGATTTGATTTAGTTCATAACTAAATGAACTAATGGTTTTCCCTACTTTCTTCAATTTAACTCTGATTTTTCCAATAAGGAGTTCATGATCTGAACCACAGTCTGCTCCCAGTATTGTTTTTGCTGACTGTATAGAGCCTCTCCATCTTCAGTTACAAAAAAAATATAAGCAATTTGATTTTGATACTGACCATCTGGTGAAGTCCATATATAGAGTTGTCTCTTGTGTTGTTGGAAGATGTTGCTTGCCATAGCCAGTGCATTCTCTTGACAAAACTCTGTTAGCCTTTACCCTGTTTCATTTTGTACTCCAAAGCCAAACTTGTCTGTTCTCCAGGTATCTTTTGATTTCTTACTTTTGCATTCCAATCCCCTATGATGAAAATTACTTTTTTTTTTTTTTTGGTGCTAATTCTAGATGGTCATGTAGGTCTTCATAGAATCTTTCAACTTCAGCTTCTTCAGCATTGGTGGTAGGAGCATAGACTTGGATTACTGTTATATTGAATTGTTTGCCTTGGAAATGAACATAAATCACTCTGCCACTTTTGAGATTGAACCCAAATAGTGCATTCGGACTATTTGTTAACTATAAGGGATGCTTCATTACTTCTAAGGGATCCTTGCCTACAGTAGTAGATGTAAGGGTCATCTGAGTTGCATCACCATAATAATAAGTATATCTTAACATTATAGTCTTGGGGAGGTGGGTAGATGTTAGTCAAATAATGAATAATTTTGGGAATAAATGATTTCATTTGGGAGTAGCATTTTATAGGGAATATTGATGTATTATAGTATTGGATAAATTTGGCTGAGCTTCGAGGGAAAACAAAATAAATAAATTTAGGGCTCAACTTATTCTGCTACAGAAATTGGTGACCTAAGGCTTGTAGGGCAGATCTAGCAACTACCTGTCTTCATCTGCTTTATTTGAACACATCCATTCAATTACATATTGTCATGACTGCTTTCACATTGCAATTGCAGAGCTGAGTATTTATAACAGGGACACTATATTCCACAAAGATGAAAATATTTACTATGTGCCCTTTTATGGCAAAAGTTTGTGTAACCTGGTCCAGGAGTCTACAGGATAAAATCTAGTAATTCAATGAAAATAAACAATAATTTTAATCCTTATACTTTGAGTGTTCGATGAGGAAAGTTAATCTTCCCATGACTGCTGCTGCTGCTGCTGCTGCTAAGTCGCTTCAGTCGTGTCCGACTCTGTGTGACCCCATAGACGGCAGCCCAACAGGCTCCCCTGTCCCTGGGATTCTCCAGGCAAGAACACTGGAGTGGGTTGCCATTTCCTTCTCCATTGTGTGAAAGCGAAAAGTGAAAGTGAAGTCGCTCACTCGCGACCGACTTCTAGCGACCCCATGGACTGCAGCCTACCAGGCTCCTCCATCCATGGGATTTTCTAGGCAAGAGTACTGGAGTGGCTTGCTATTGCCTTCTCCGTCCCATGACTAATTAAGTACAATTAAGATACAACCCAAGCAAATTACTTTAGTTCCTGCAAGATTAACTGTGTTCTATCTAACATTTGATTCCAAAATGCTTTTACTTTTCTAATTTCCTTTAGTTGTCTATTTGAAGGACTCGTATGCTCTTCTTTCTTTTTTTGTTAGCTTCATTTCAATTCCTAGTATTGTGGATGCAACCTTGTTATTATTTTCATATAGAATAGCTTGTTCTAAGTGTTCACTTTAATAATCAACTGTTTCCAAATTTACACACAAAAAGGTTTTGGTATCATTTTTATATATGAAAATAATGAGCCTTTGTGTTAGCTACTTTTCCTCAGTGGATATATCTTAATTTGTGTGAGTTTATTTTATATAATTATTTCTACCCTAGTGATGGAGAGCCTACATTGTCCAATAACTTTAACTATGCTACCATATCATAGTTATTTTATGTATATTGGCATGGTTATTTCTGTCATATGAATATGCTGTGTAGAAGTTTTCTGTTAATGTTTTTAAATGATCAAACAAAATTAAGCTTTATGAACTTTTATTTTCAGTCCATATAATTTAAATCATGAACTATTTATTGTAATTTAAAATGAAGGGATTTGCAAATGCTCAGATTTCAGCTCATAGTTCAATAAATCAGAGTATCAGAATGCAAGTTCAGAAAGAAAACAAAGGTGACAAAAGGAAACCTTTTATTTTTCTTTGCAGTTTTCACCCCTTTATAAAGGCATATTTTATTAAAATATAACTGATTCACAATGTTGTGTTAATTTCTGCTTACATCAAAGTGGTTCAGTTGTACATATATATATATATATATATACACATAATATAGCTGCTTGTGCTATACAATATGAGCTTATTGTTTATCCATTCTTTATATAATAGTCAACCCTGTTTGTTTGTTTTTTTTTAACCTATTTTAATCTCAAATATCTCTGCCTAAGACTGACACTTTGCAGTCTGTTTATACTCATCCTGTAACTCTGGAATTTTTATGTCATAGCTTGGTTTATGGTTTCCAACTCTGCACATGTGGTTATAATTTAATTATGTATCTGTACCCTTTGCTCTGTGAGTTTTGCAGTGATTCCCACCAGCATATCCAAAGTAAACCTTTGCTTTCAATGTGCATTAGTGATTTGTCTTGACTTTTCAGGGCTCCTGGTCTTGCCTGGGATAAAAATATGTCACAGGTGTCCATTCTTTCTGGATCACAGACTGAAAACACAAGGAAAGATCTAAATTAGTGTTTCCTTACTTTTACTATGTTATTGGTTCTCTAATGAAGTTTTTAGATATATTTTTCCTAATTAACTTATCCCACCCATGAAATTTTAACATCATAGGTATATTGATTTTGCTTCTATAATGTGGCCCTTTGCTGCTGCTTCTTTTTAGTTGCAGTCATTTCATAGAGTTTGTGACCTTATGGGCTGAAACCCACCAGGTTCCTCTGTCCATGGGATTTCCCAGGAAAAAATATTGGAGTGGGTTGCCATTTCCTTCTCCAGTGGATCTTCCTGAACCAGGGTTCAAACCCGGGTCTCCTACTTGACAGGCAGATTATTTACCACTGAGTCACCTAGGAATGCCTTATGGTTCTTTGGAAGAAAAAGAATAATTGCAAACTCTAAATTCCATACATACATCAAGAACACACATTGGGACCAATATTGCTTGTCTTGATGGTGCATAATTTAAACCCAACTTTAAGCTAGAAGCTTAGACTTATTTATCCAAGGCGCATATGAGCAGTCCAACCATATCTGACAGACAGCCCCAGGATAGTGAAGTAACTTTTTATTTGTAGGTCACTGAAATTTGTTGGTTATGTGGCAATTTTTCAGGTAACACAAATATATTACTCTTCATTACACCAATATTCACTTATTCAACAAATATTTAGTGAGAACCTGTAAAGCATCAGACACTATGCATAACAACAGATATGAAAGCAAAACTTATTATGGCTTGGAAGGCACATGATAATCAAATAACTACAATGGTGGCCAATATTTTGCTCAGAAAGGAAAATAATAGCAGAACAAAATATATCTCGGGGAGACTTTTAAGCAGATCCTTTATTAATGTATTGAAAAGTTCTAATGTTGTTAAGAATTACACAATTTGGGAAAATTGTGCATAAAGCCTCTGAAGTTAGGGGAAATTGCATTCAAATGAAGAGAAAAGTAATGAGAGTGAGTCAGGATAGAAGTGGGGGCTTTTGAAGGCAAACTCTGGAGGTCTGCTTTAACTTGTAGCTGTTTAAGTGACTTTTGATATGGAGTTTTGTGCCCCTCAAAAGATGTGAATATATGAGCCTCAGCTCCATACATTTCCTAAAAGTTTATATATCAAAAATTATGGCTTATAAGTGTCTTTATTTTTTAAGAAGAAAGTCCAAACCTTAAAAAGAAAAAAGAAAAAAAAAAAAAAACTTTATCGTGGAGTTCTGTGACCCAGCTAAGATTAACACACATTTAATCAAGGATTTTGTGTAAAGGGGGTGTCCTTTTTGATTTTATGCTTTAGAAAGATTGCTTTGGAAAAACAAACTTAAAGAACCAAGGTTTAGACAGAAGGGAGTCAGAAGGAAGTGGACATTGAGGGAAGAGAGCAGACGGGAGAATTCATGAAGGTTCCAGTATGTGAGGGACAGTTTAAAGAGATATTTATGTAACAGGATTGCTAGGGCTTGTTAACATTGTTTTGGAATAAATTGGGACAAATTGGAGAAGACAGATAGTTTCATGTTTCAGTTTTTGAAAAGTGGAAAGGATGGCCATATCATTGCTAAGTAAGGGCAGAATTTGAAGCCAGGGTAATAGTGACATGGGTAGAGTAAAAGTTCCTAGGGAGTTAACTTGGGGAGACATTATCCAGTCCCATTTCTATCCATATGGACAGCATAATTTCATCAATTAAAGGAAAATCATCCTGATGGATAGAGGTGTTAAGATAATTATAGGTGCTTTATTATTAAGTGGAGAATTTTCCTGAAATAGCTATTGTCACCCTGCTTGTTTATTTTATATGCAGAGTACATCAAGAGAAATACCAAGCTGGATGTAACATGTGCTGGAATCAAGATTGCTGGGAGAAATATCAATAACCTCAGATATGCAGATGACACCACCCTTATGGCAGAAAGCAAAGAGGAGCTAAAAAGCCTCTTGATGAAAGTGAAAGAAGAGAGTAAAAAAGCTGGTTTAAAACTCAACATTCAAAAAACTAAGATCATGGCATCTAGTCCCATCACTTCATGGCAAATAGATGGGGAAACAATGGAAACAATGTCAGACTTTATTTTCTTGGGCTCCAAAATCACAGCAGATGGCGACTGCAACCATGAAATTAAAGGTTGCTTGTTCCTTGGAAGAAAAGTTCTGACCAACCTAGACAGCATATTAAAAAGCACAGACATTACTTTGCTGACAAAGGTCCACATAATGAAAGCTATGGTTTTTCCAGTAGTCACGTATTGATATGATAGTTCGACCATAAAAAAGGCTCAATGCTAAATAATTAATGCTTTTGAAGTGTGGTGTTGGAGAAGACTCTTGAGAATCCCTTGGACTTCAAGAAAATCAAACCAGTCAATGCCAAAGGAAATATATCTTACATATTCCTTCAAAGTGCTTATACTGAAGCTCCAATACTTCAGCAAACTTGATGAGAAGAACTGAATCATTGAAAAAAAAAAAAAAAAACTCTCATGCTGGGAAAGATTGAAGACAGGAAGAGGAGGGGACAGCAGAGGATGAGATGGTTGGATGGGATCACCGACTCAAGAGACATGAGTTTGAGCAAGCTCTGGGTGATGATAAAGGATAGGGAAAGCTGGTGTGCTGCAGTCCATGGGGTCACAAAGTGTCGGACACAACTGAGTGATTGAATAACTATAATCTCTTCTCAAGTTCAGGGAGTGCTTGTAACCTGTGGATTTCATGCTGCTGAGCAGGAAGCTGTGGAATGGTTTCCACATGCCTTCCTTTCCTATCATGTTCTCAAAGCCATGTGACCTGTGATCACTGTTCCATGAATATCTTAGACTTCTTATATGGTTTACTGTCTACCATGCTGTTTCTGAATTATTTTTACCTTACACTTCCCTTTGCCTGGTTTGTGACTAAATTTACTTAACTTTTATAACTCCTACTAATTCATCAGAAATACTTGAAATGTGAACTTCCAGATGTTCAAGTTGGTTTTAGAAAAGGCAGAGGAACCGGAGATCAGATTGCCAACATCTGCTGGACCATCGAAAAAAGCAAGAGAGTTCCAGAAAAACATCTATTTCTTCTTTATTGACTATGCCAAAGCCTTTGACTGTGTGGATCACAATAAACTGTGGAAAATTCTGAAAGAGATGGAAATACCAGACCACCTGACCTGCCTCTTGAGAAACCGGTATGCATATCAGAAAGCAACCATTGGAACTGTACATAGAACAACAGACTAGCTCCAAATAGGAAAAGGAGTACTTCAAGGCTGTATATTGTCACCCTGCTTATTTAACTTGTATGCAGAGTACATCATGAGAAACACTGGGCTGGAGGAAACACAAGCTGGAATCAAGATTGCCAGGAGAAATATCAATAACTTCAGATATGCAGATGACGCCACCCTAATGGCAGAAAGTGAAGAGGAACTAAAGAGCTTCTTGATGAAAGTGAAAGAGGAGAGTGGAAAAGTTGGCTTAAAGCTCAACATTCAGAAAACTAAGATTATGACATCCGGTCCCATCATTTCATGGCAAATAGACAGGGAAACAGTGGAAACAGTGGCTGATTTTATTTTTTCTGGGCTGCAAAATCACTACAGATGGTGACTGCAGCCATGAAATAAAAAGAAGCTTATAGCCATGAAATTAAAAGACACTTACTCCTTGGAAGGAAAGTTATGACCAACCTAGATAGCATATTAAAAAGCAGAGACATTACTTCTTCAAAAAAGGTCCATCTAGTCAAGGCTATGGTTTTTCCAGTGGTCATGTATGGATATGAAAGTTGGACTGTGAAGAAAGCTGAGCACTGAAGAATTGATGCTTTTGAACTGTGGTGTTGGAGAAGACTCTTGAGAGTCCCTTGGACTGCAAGGAGATCCAACCAGTCCATCCTAAAGGAGATCAGTCCTGGATGTTCATTGGTAGGAGTCATTTTGAAGCTGAAGCTCCAATACTTTTGCCACCTGATGTGAACAGCTGACTCATTTGAAAAGACCCTAATGCTGGGAAAGACTGAAGGCAGGAGAAGAAAGGGACGGCAGAGGATGAGATGGTTGGATGGCATCACTGAATCAATGGACATGGGTTTGGGTGGACTCCAGGAGTTGGTGATGGATGAGGAGGTCTGGTGTGCTGCAGTTCATGGGGTCACAAAGAGCTGGACACAACTAAGCAACTGAATTGAACTGAACGGAACTAATTCTCTGAAAATCTAATTAAATATCTTAAATCTTGGCTTTGAGCTTCACCCTTATCCATTAATAATAAACTGTTTGTACTTTTATGGCTGAAGTGAAAAATTTGCCACTTTTCAACATGTATGCAATTCTCTTTCTAAACTGTGATCATCTGTGGTGCAGATACCTACTTGTTTTTTATCTGTAGTTCACACTTTGCTGCCTGGGAAATAGTTGTTTCCTGCTTATCTTGTTAAAGAGATGGCTTGCTGTTAACAAAATGACCTAATATATTTTCCCTAACAAATTCTTCTTCTGAATTGTGCTCCAAGTGCCACCTCCTATGTAGATTTCCAGGTTCTCCTTGTCTCAGTCTGTTGGAGCTTCTAAAATACAATGACAGAGTGGGTGATTTATAAACACAAGAATTCATTGTTCACAGTTCTAGAGGCTGGAAGTCTGAGATCAGGGTGCCAGCATGATCAGGTGAGAGCTCTCTTCTAGTCAAAGTTTCCTCACTAGGTGCTCACAGGGAATAGGAAGTCATCAAGCTCTCTAGGACCCCTTTTATAAGAGCACTGATCCCTTGCATGGGCTTCCCTGGTGGCACTAGTGGTAAAGAATCCTCCTGTCAGTGCAGAAGGCATAAAAATATGTGGATTCAATCATTGAGTCAGGAAGATCCCCTGGAGGAGAGCATTGCAACCCACTCTTGCCTGGATAATTCTGTGGACAAAGGGGCTTAATGGGCTTCAGGCCATAGTGATGTAAAGAGCTGAACATGACAAAGGAAATTAGCACAGCACACATAGCACACCCTTGCATGAGGGCCCTACCCTCATGACCCAACAATTTCCTAGAGGTCACATCTCATCTCCTACCATCATGTTTCGGGGAGAAGATATCAACATATGATTTTTGAAGGGACACAAGTATTTATACAATTTATATTCTTTGTTAGAATCAACCTTTCCTTAACTACAATCTTATAACAAGTTTGGGCTCAATTCTAGAAATTATAATATCTGACTCTATCTAAGTCTTATCACAGTCTTTGTTAAAATGCTTTGTTAAGTAAATATTATTTCTTTGCCAACTAAGGTCCATTTTAGTTTGTGTTTTTGATGGTATTGTAAGTGGTGTTTCAAATTTCATTTTCCAGTTGTTCATGGCTAGTACCTTTCTGGAATCTCTGCTTAATCTCCTAAATTTTCAACATGGATTCTCCACTGTGGATGATTGCATGTTGAATGTTTCCCAGCACTGTGCACTTTGGAAATTACAACTTCCTGGTCACTCTTTGGTCTCATGGCATTTTATTCTATATGGCTTAACATTCAGACAGTCATAAGCAGATTGCTGTACATTTTTGATGCTCTGACTCTCATAGCAGTCTCCTCTTCAATAGTCTGACCTTCAAACTTTCCTCATCCCTCTCCAAACTCTTACTTCTGTCTTTTCAACACAGTAAACCACCCTGTTGTACTTGGGAACCCTCTTCTCCCTGGACAATAGATCAGTAAGTATCACTATCTAAAAGCTAGTATTATCATTAGGCTCACCTAATTTTTCCCCCTTTGTCAGGTGTCTCAGTTTGGTACTACTTATCATTTAAATCTGAGAAGAGTTATTTTGTATATATTTGTCCAATATTCTAGTTGTTTATGATGGGATTATGGATCTAATCTTAGTTACTCTCTCATGGCTAGTAGTTGTCATATTAGTGAGTGCTTTCCTCTCTGTCTCTGTAAGTACCTTAAGGGATTTCCAGGAAGAGTTTTCAAGTCACTGTGGTACACATCCACCCCTAACCACACATGCTGCATATTTACCACTCTGGCAAATGAAAGGAATGTATGTATAACTCTGCTGAGATAGTCAGGGGTCAAAAAAGATTTCAGAGTTTTGATTGTATTATACATTTGATTGTACAATCTGATTGGCTAAATTGTGGTCAACTCCTCTTTTTATCTGCAGTCCCTGACAACCACTGATTTTTGTTTTTCTAACATTTAATATTTTAATCATTTAATTGTACAATTCAGTGGCATTAAGTACATTGACACTATTTTGTAACCACCACCACTAACCTTTTCTAGAACCTTTTCATCATCTCATATAGAAACTTTAACTATTAAATAATAACTCCCATTCCTTCCTGTGTCCAGCTCCTGGTAACCTCTATTTTACTTTCTTTCTCTATGAATTTGCCTATCTAGGTATATAAGTGTGGGAATCATACAGTATTTGTCCTTGTCTGGTTTATATAATTTTACATAATGTTTTCAAGGTTCATGCATGTTGTATCTTGTCTTAGAATTTCATTCCTTTCTATGGCTGAATAATATTTCATTTTATCTATATCTATATTGTTGTTGTTCAGTCACTAAGTTGTGTCTGACTCTTTGCAACCCCATGGATTGCAGCATGCCAGGTTTTCTTGTCCTTCATTATCTCCTGGAGTTTGCTTAAGCTCATGTCCATTGAGTCAGTGATGCCATCCATCCATCTAGATGTGTATAAGAGACAGATATTGAAGTTGTACAATGTATATTTATGGTGGAAATGGTGAATCAAGCCAATCCCTTTTGTTATTTCAAATGTGCTGTTTATCACAATCATTTCCAATATTTTTAACTGCAATAGATTTGTCACAGCATTTTTAGTTCACATATCTGTAATAATAAAATTTTAATTGAAGTCAAGGGACAGATAAAACTTTATTTTAGCAATAATCTAAAATCATCCTAAATTTGATTTAAAAAAATTACTGTGACTAATTGGTGAATTCTTTTTGAAAACTATCATTTTCTGTTCTTTGAGTAGAATATTTTCTTCTTTCTTTGGTATATGAGTCTATGTTTTCATGCATTACCTAAATTTGCTACTCTTGAAACAAGTGAATTTCTCACAGTAGGAAGCTGAGTTTTCCTGGAATAAAGGACCTATTCTATAACATAAGCTTAGTGAAAACACTTAAAGTTCTACAAGCTTGAATCATTTAATGAATAAAACATGAAGCTTGTAAAGAAAAGTACATTGTCCTTTAGCAAGGGACTTCAAAACTGTTGTCAGGAATATACTTTCTTTCTTTTTTTTTCTAACCTTTTAAAAAGAGTTGGTTCTGCAAATTTCTCTCCTCCATGTTCCCTTTCATGTTTCAGCCACTGGTTTATTTAATTGCATTTCATTGTCATTCAATAAATCACAAATGTAGTCAGTGCTGTATTTTCAAGCTATAAAGAAAGTGAGATCTTGTTTATAGTTAGTAAACCTCGTAGTGGTTATAGTAAAGTACACTATCTTAGGGACTGCCTGAGCATAGTTTTGTGACCTAAACAATATATTCACTGACAAACCTTGGCTATCTTGCTTGTTACTATTCACACTTATGTTTTCAAAAGATTAAAAAAAATAATTAAAATAAAAACCACATTTTTGGCATATCATGATTACAAGAGTCTATAATTCCATGATACTGATTAAAGTCTAAGAGGATATAAACGACTCTAACTTTAATGTGTGTTCCTGCACAGAATCTCAGTGAGCTCATCAACTGATGGTTTTGCTCAGCTCCTTTAGCCATTACTTAAATTATTCATAGCTTTCTTAACATTATTGACTAACTGCTTTGTGATTCTGAGGTAACTCTAGACTGTACTAAAACTTCAAACTTGTGCAATACACTTTTCCTTCATAGTGTGACATCATGCTATTTAAATCATGATTGATGACTTTCCTTCAAGATAACATAGAAATCCCTGACAGAATCATCGAACAAGAACTAGAGAATTCAGTGGAACATGCAAATGCATGTTTCTTTATACATTAAAATAATTGTTTTAAAAGTTATGAACATTCTCAAAGGCATTCTTTTGAAAGCATCCTATGATTACCTAAGTAAAACATCAATTATTGAGGAATAATTTTTCTTGTATTACTACTGAATGTAATTATTCCCTTTTGAAATGTGCCTGTCATTTGGAACTCTATGGGGGATGAATAACAACTAGAAATTAAACTCTTGTTGGATGAGAAGACTACAAATAACTTTTAAAGGCATACAATGCTATAGATACCACTTGATTCCTTCAGATGTATTTATCTTAAAGAATATGGAATAAATACAACTATATATCTTGAGTGTTTGGGAAAATTATTTCCTAGTATGTATTTGTTAGATAAACTAGAATGTTAAATAGAAATGGAAATGGAAAATAATTAAATCTGATATATAAATAAAGCTTCCCAAAGTTTTAAATCTCTTCTGTTTCTTAATGATTTTTCAGCAATATCAATTTATTTGTTCTTTTACTTGTACATAATGATTTGGTACATGTATATAATGCAAAATTATTGCTATAATAAAGCTAGTTAACATATCCATCACCTCACATAGTTTCTTCTTCTTCTTCTTCTTTTTTTTTTTTTTCTTTTGTGGTGAGAACTTTTAGGATCTACTATCTTAGTATTGTTCAGGTACATAATGCAGTATTGTAAGCTATAGTCACCATGTTATACATTAGATCCCCAGAATTTATTCATTTCATAGTTGTAAGTTTGAACTTTTTGACCATCATTTCCCCACTTTCCCCACCCCTCAGCAGCAGGGAACAACCAACTTACTGTTTCTATGAGTTTGACTTCATGAAATTCTACATACAAGTGAGATCATACAGTAACAAAAGATAATTAGTTTTTATTACACA
Organism: Cephalophus harveyi; assembly: GCA_006410635.1. Classification (NCBI taxonomy): domain Eukaryota; kingdom Metazoa; phylum Chordata; class Mammalia; order Artiodactyla; family Bovidae; genus Cephalophus; species Cephalophus harveyi. The sequence goes on along the minus strand of SJYT01068619.1, from coordinate 56,409 downwards.
GAAGAAAAAATGAGTCTCACAGAATAGAAAAAAATGTGACACTGACACATAAGTCAATTGACATATAAGTGAATTCCTATTTAGATATCTACTGATAGTTTCAAGAAAAATAGAACTTCCCTTGTGGCTGAAATGGTAAAGAATTTGCCTGCAATGCAGGAGACTCAGGTTTGACCTCTGGGCCAGGAAGATCCCCTTGAGAAGGAAATGTCAACCCATTTCAATACTCTTGCTTGGATAATTCCATGAACAGAGGAGCTAACATGGTGCAGTCCATAGTGTTGCAAAGAGTTGGACATGATTAAGAGAGTAACACTTTGAAGAAAAATAAAGAGAAGGTAAATAAAAGAGTGACTACAGTAGGCTTTTGGAATACGGGTCTTTTTTGAAGTTAGTCAGGGAAGGCCTCACTCTTAAGATTACATTTAAACTGAAAGCTGCTTAAATGTTATGAGGAAGAAAATTTTGTGGGAATGACTTGTGACCTGGGCTTCTTGGTGTTTTGTTTTTGTTGTTTAGTCCCTAAGTTATGTCCGACTGTTTGTCACCTCATGGACTGTAGCCTGACAAGTTCCTCTGTCCGTGGGATTTTCCAGGCATTAATACTGGAGTGAGTTGCCATTTCCTCCTCGAGGGGATCTTCATGACCTAGGGACTGAACCTGGATTTCCCACATTGATAAGTGGATTCTTTAGTTCTGAACCACCAAGGAAACCTTGTTTTTTATTTGGATACTATTTGAACATAGTGATCAAATGAGTGAGGAGAAATGAGTAAAAGATGTGATAAGAGGGGCTGCTGAAAGCCAAATGAGGAGAAGTGGAGAGTATAGCTGCACTGAAACAACATTTTGCTTTGAGTTCTTTGTTTGTTTTTCGTTTATTATTTGATTGAAGGATAATTTCTTTACAGAATTTTGTTATTTTCTGTCAAGCCTCAACATGAATCAGCCATCATTTCAGTTCAGTTCAGTTCAATCGCTCAGTCATGTCCGACTCTCTGCAACCCCATGAATCGCAGCACGCCAAGCCTCCCTGTCCATCACCAACTCCCAAAAGTTCACTCAGACTCGCGTCCACCGAGTCAGTGATGCCATCCATCCATCTCATCCTCTGTCATACCCTTCTCCTCCTGCCCCCAATCCTTCCCAGCATCAGAGTCTTTTCCAATGAGTCAACTCTTCGCATGAGGTAGCCAAAGTACTGGAGTTTCAGCTTTAGCATCATTTCTTTCAAAGAAATCCCAGGGTTGATCACCTTCAGGATGGACTGGTTGGATCTCAGTGCAAGGGACTCTCAAGAGTCTTCTCCAACACGACAGTTCAAAAGCATCAATTCTTCGGTGCTCAGCCTTCTTCATAGTCCAACTCTCACATCCATACATGACCACAGGCTTTCTAGACGGACCTTAGTCAGCAAAGTAATGTCTCTGCTTTTGAATATACTATCTAGGTTGGTCATAACTTTTCTTCCAAGGAGTAAGCGTCTTCTAATTTCATGGCTGCAGTCACCATCTGCAGTGATTTTGGAGCCCAAAAAATGATAAAATCTGACACTATTTCCATTGTTTCTCCATCTATTTCCCATGGAGTGATGGGACCGAATGCCATGATCTTCATTTTCTGAATGTTGAGTTGTAAGCCAACTTTTTCACTCTCCTCTTTCACTTTCATCAAGTGGCTTTTGGTTCCTCTTCACTTTCTGCCATAAGGGTGGTGTCATCTGCATATCTGAGGTTATTGATATTTCTCCCGGCAATCTTGATTCCAGATTGTGTTTCTTCCAGTCCAGCATTTCTCATAATGTTCTCTGCATATAAGTTAAATAAGCAGGGTGACAATATACAGCCTTGACATACTCCTTTTCTTATTTGGAACCCATCTGTTGTTCCATGTCCATAGGTATACTTATATCCTCTCCCTTTTGAACGTCCCTCCCATCACAATTCCAATCCCAACCCATTTAGGCTGATACAGAACCCCTGTTTGCATTTTCTGAGCCATACAGCAAATTTGAGTGACTATCTGTTTTACATATGGTAATGTAAGTCCCCATGTTCCTTTTTCCATATATCTCACCCTCTCCTCCCCTCTCCCATTGTCCATAAGTCTATTCTCTATGTCTGCTTCTCCATTGCAGGCCTGTAAATAGGTTCTTCAGTACCATTCTTCTAGACTACATATATGTGTTAGAATACGACATTTATCTTTCTCTTTCTGACTCACTTCACTCTGAATAATAGGTTCTAGGCTCATCCAACTCATCAGACTGATTCAATTGTGTTCCTATTTGTGGCTGTGTAATATTCGATTGTGTATATGTACCACAATTTCTTTATCCATTCATCTGTCAATGGACATATAGGTTGCTTCCATGTTCTAGCTATTGTAAATAGTGCTGCAGTAAACAAGGGGATGCATGTGTCTTTCAATTTTGCTTTCCTTAGTGAAAGGTTGTTGTTGAATCATGATGCCAGGATTCTTGGCCCCCGGAGGAGAATAATTCAAGCCAGAGACGAGGCTTGGTCGCTCAGAGCTTTTGTGCAATAAAGTTTTATTAAAGTATAAAGGAGATAGAGAAAGCTTCTGACATAGGCATAGGAAGGGGGCAGAAAGAGTACCAGCTTCTTAGTGTTAGCAATGAGTTTATATACTCTCCAATGAATCCAAAGAACGTCTGGAGGTTGTAAAGAACTCACCAGACCTACTCCCATAATTTACATTTTAAGATAACAGAAATAGCCAGAAGGTTTAATCCAGAGACTGTCCTCAGGCATAATACGTTGCTGTTATATAATCCTAAGGAATGTAGAGAAGGAAAAAAAGTTTGTCCTTTCTTCCTCCTTAAGAATTCCATACCCCTCTCTCCTTGGGGACCCCTAGACTTCTTATCAACCTGCCTAGGAAATGACTCTCTCACTTAGGGTATATGCCTAGGAGTAGGATTGCTAGGTCATATGATGGTTTTATTCCTAGTTCTTTAAGGAATCACCATACCATCTTCCGTAGTGGCTGTATCAATTTATATTCCCACCAACAGTGCAAGAGTGTTCTCTTCTTCACATCCTCTCCAGAATTTATTATTTGTTGACTTTTTGATGATGGCCATTCTGACTGGTGTGAGGTGATATATCATTGTGGTTTTGATTTGCATTTCTCTAATAATAAGCAATGTTGAGCATCTTTTCATGTGTTTGTTAGCCATCTGTATGTCTTCTTTGGAGAAATGTCTGTTTAGATCTTTTTCCCACTTTTTGATTGGCTTGTTTGTTTTTCTGGCATTGAGTTGTATGAGCTGCTTATCTATTTTGGAAATTAATCCTTTGTCAGTTGTTTCATCTGCTATTATTTTCTCCCATTTTGAGGGTTGTCTTTTCACCTTGATTATAGTTTCCTTTGCTGGCAAAAGCTTTTAAATTTAATCAGGTCCCACTTGTTTACTTTTTCTTTCCTTTTTTTTTTTCTTTAATTTCTGTTACTCTAGGAGGTGGGTCATAGAAGATATTGCTTTGATTTATATCACTGAGTGTCCTGTCTATGTTTTTCTCTAAGAATTTTATAGTTTCTGGTCTGATATTTGGATCTTTAATCCATTTTGAGTTTATCTTGTATATGGTGTTCGGAAGTGTTCTAATTTCATCTTTTTTTTTTTTTTTTCTATGTAGTTGTCTAATTTTCTCAGCAACATTTATTGAAGAGGGTTTCTTTGCCCCATTGTATATTCTTGCCTCCTTTGTCAAAAATAAGGTACCCATAGGTGCATAGGTTTATCTCTGGGCTTTCTATCTTGTTTCATTGGTTTGCATTTCTGTTTTTGTGCCAGGACAATGCTGTCTTGATGACTGTAGCTTTGTAATATAATCTGAAGTCAGGAAGGCTGATTCCTCCAGCTCCATTCTTCTTTCACAAGATTTCTTTGGCTAGTCAGAATCTTTTGTGTTTCTATATGAATTGTGAATTTTTTTTTGTTTTAGTTCCATGAAAACTGTGATTGGTAATTTGATAGGGATCACATTGAAACTGTAGATTGCATTTGATAGTATAGTCATTTTCACAGTATTGATTCTTCCCACCTAGGAACACAGAATATCTCTCCATCTGTTTAAGTCATCTTTGACTTCTTTCATTAGCATCTTTTAATTTTCTGTGTATGGGTCTTTTGTTTCCTTAGGTAATTTTATTCCTAGATTTTTAATTATTTTTCTTCCAATGGTGATTGGGATTGATTCCTTAATTTCAGTTTCTGATTTTTCATTGTTATTACATATAAAATGCAAGTGATTTCTGTGTACTGATTTTGTATCCTGTAACTTTGCTAAATTAACTGATCAGCTTCAGTAATTTTCTGATACTATCTTAAGGGTTTTCTACATACAGTATCATTTGCAAACAGTGAGAGCTTTACTTCTTCTTTTCTGATCTGGATTCTTTTTCTTTATTTTTTTTCTCTGATTGCTGTAGCTAGGACTTCCAAAACTATGTTGAATAATAGTGGTGAAAGTTGACACCCTTGTCTTGTTCCTGATCTTAGCAGGAATGCTGTCAGTTTTTCAGCACTGAAAATAATTTTTGCTGTAGGCTTATCATACATGGACTTTGCTACATTGAGGTAGGTCCCTTCTAGGCTGATTTTTTGAAGAGTTTTAATCATAAATGGGTGCTGAATTTTGTCAAAGGCTTTTTCTGCCTCTATTGCAATTATCATATGATTCTTATCTTTCAATTTGTTAATATGGTGTATCACATTAATTGATTTGCATATGTTGATAAATCCTTGATCCCTGGAATAAACCCAACCTGATCATGCTGTGTGAACTTTTTGATGTGTTGCTGAATCATGTTTGATAAAATTTTGTTGAGGATTTTTACATCTATGTTCATCAGTGATATTGGCCTCTAGTGTTCCTTTTTTGTGTTGTCTTTGTCTGGTTTTGGTATCAGGGTGATGGTCACCTCATGGAGTGAGTTTGGAAGTCTTCCTTCCTCTGCAATTTTTTGAAAGAGTTTTAGAAAGCAAGGCATTAGCTCTTCTCTGAATGTTTGATAGAATTCTCTTGTGAAGTCATATGGTCCTTCATGCCGGAGTCCAGCCCCAGTGGATCCAGGGTGATTCGAAGGGGAGACAGAGTAGGCGAGGAAAAAACTTATTTATTTATTAATATAAGATTAGATTAGGAAGAAATAGTGTAGTAGGAAAATTAAGTGGAGAAAAGAGGCTGAATAACTTGGTTTACATGGAAAGCCAATAAAGTTCCAGACAAGGAAATTGCACCATCTACGTTAGGCCGCCAGTGCCCATTTGAATATCAGAGAGTGCCCCGCCTTGAGCTCTCTCTCTTATGGATCTTAGCAGCCAGGGCAAGTAAGTAGATATGGTGAGCCTCCATGCCCCAGATGGGAATTCAGCCTGAAAACAGAGTAAAGAGGAGACACAGGGGGAAGCAGTCCTTCCAATGACTTGCCTGGCCTCTATTGTCTAGAAAGGCCTTTTATACCTTTTTGATTGTACATAGAGATCAATGGGTAATACAAAATTATGCAGCATTAGCAGACCAGACTCTTATCAAAACCAGGCTTTTCTCTCTGCGTACCTAGTTGTATACACAAGTCTTAGGTGATTTACATCATCTTCCAGCCAAAAGGGCCAATTAACATTTTACAGTCTTTTTTCTGATAAGGGTTGTTAACCAGAAGACTTATTTGTGTTGATCTTCCCAAAGTCTGGTGCCACTCTCAGAAAGCACTAAATAAAGTTACATTCTTACATAACAAAGATACAGCAATTTATAACAAGTAAAAGGAGCACAGTGATTTGCAACAAAAGAAAAGCAATTAACTCAAAAGTCTAGTGTTGCTAACATCAAAACTACTATATACCTTTTTCCATATCCCAATTACATTGATTAATATCCTCCCAGGTGCCTAAAAGATAAAGAATATGGAGGCCTGGTAGCAATCATTGAGTCAACAGTGAAATCTGTCACCAATTTGATTTTTAGCTCTTTAGAAAAGACTCTGTATCTTTAAGATGTTTTTAAGCTTTGTGCCTCTCGCAGTTGGGGGGCTGTAAGCAATTCACAAGATGTAAAAGTCCAGGGGAACCTGTTAGGCAAGTTAGAGAGTTATCAGAGGGGGTTTGAACTGAAACATCCTTTTCAAATGCAGAAGACTAAAGCCCTGAGTTGACTTTTTCCAGAGTGTGTCAGAAGAGTGGAAAAGCAGGCAGATTCTTATTTTTTGGGGTACAGGCTCAGGAAATACCAGGGGAAAACCCTGAGGTCTGATTTGCCTTGCCCATCAGGCCTCTGCCTCATGACCTTGTCAGGGAGTAGGATTCCTCACGCTGGCTCCTGGCACCTTCGCCTTTGTTTTTTTTGGAGGTTTTGGATCACAGCTTCAATTTCAGTAATTGGGTTGTTCATCATTTCTATTTCTTGTTTCAGTCTTAGAAGATTACCCTTTTCTAAGAATCTGTCCATTGCTTCCAGGTTATCCATTTTATTGCCATATAGTTATTCAAAATAATCTCTTATAATCCTTTGTATTTCTGCATTTTCTGTTGTAACCACCCCTTTTTCATTTCTAATTTTGTTGATTTGATTCTTCTCTCTCTCTCTTTTTTTTTTTTTCCTTGATGAATCTGACAGTTTGTCAGTTTTGTTTATCTTCACAAAGAGCCAGCTTTTAGTTTTATTATTTTTACTATTGTTTCTTTTTCACTTATTTCTGCTTGGATTTTTATGATTTCTTTCCTTCTGCTATTTTTTTTTTCCTTCTTTTTCCAGTTGTTTTAGGTGTAAAGTTAGGTTGTCTACTTGATGTTTTTCTTGTTTCCTGAGATAGGATTGCATTGTTATAAATTTCCCTCTTGGAACTGCTTTTGCTGCATCCCACAGGTTTTGAGTTGTCATGTTTTCATTATCATTTGTTTCTAGATTTTTTAAAATTTCCTTTTAATTTCTTTAGCAACCTGTTCGTTATTTAGAAATGTGTTGTTTGATATCTATGTGTTTGTGTATCTTAACAATATTTTTTCTTGTAATTGATATCTTGTCTCATAATGTTCTGGTCAAAGAAAATGCTTGATATAATTTGAATTTTTCTTAATTTACTGAGGTTTGATTTGTGACCCAAGATGTGGTCTATCCTGGAGAATACTTCATGTGCACTTGAGAAGATGGATTCTTCTGCATTTGGATGGGATGTATTGAAGATATTAAAGAGATCCATCTCATCTAATGTAGCATTTAAGACTTGTGTTTCCTTGTTAACTTTCTGTATTGATGATCTGTCCATTGGTGTGAGTGGGGTGTTAATATATCCCACTATTACTGTGTTACTGTCAATTTCTCTTTTTATGTTTGTTAGTGCTTATCTTATATATTGAGGTGCTCCTATGTTGGGTGCCTCAGTTCAGTTCAGTCGCTCAGTCGTGTCCAACTCTTTGCGACCCCATGAATCACAGCACGCCAGGCCTCCCTGTTCATTACCATCTCTCAGAGTTCACTCAGACTCACGTCCATTGAGTCTGTGATGCCATCCAGCCATCTCATCCTTGGTCTCCCCTTCTCCTCCCGCCCCCAATCCCTCCCAGCATCATAGTCTTTTCCAATGAGTCAACTCTTCCCATGAGGTGGCCAAAGTACTGGAGTTTCAGCCTCAGCATCATTCCTTCCAAAGAAATCCCAGGGTTGATCACCTTCAGAATGATATTTACAATTGTTATATCTTCTTCTTGGATTGATCCCTTGATAATCATGCAGCATCCTTCCTAATCTCTTACTATTTTCTTTAAGACCTATTTTGTCTGATATGAGGACTGCTACTCCAGATTTCTTTTGCTTGCCATTTTCACAGAATATAATTTTCCACCTTCTCACTTTCAGTCTATATGTGTCTTTAGGGCTGAAGTGGGTTACTTGTAAACTGTATATATATATGGGTCTTATTTTTGTACCCATTCAGCCAGTCTGTGTCTTTATTGGAGCATTTAAACCATTTACATTTAAAGTAATTATTAATATATATATATTCCTATTGTTATTTTCTTAATGGTTTGGGGTTGATTTTGTAGATCTTTTTACTTCTCTTGTATTTCTTGACTGTATAAGTCCCTTTAATGCTTGTAAAGCTGGTTTGGTGGTACTGAATTCTGTTAGATTTTGCTTGTCTGAAAAGCTTTTTTCCTTTCATCAATTTTGAATGACATCTTTGCCAGGTACAGTGATCTTGTTTGTAGATTTTTCCCTTTCAGTACTTTAAATATGTCTTACCATTCCTTTCTGGCCTCTAGAATTTCTCCTGAAAGGTTAGCTGTTAAGTGTTTGGGGTTTCCCTTTTATGTTACTTGTTGATTCTTCCTTACTGCCTTTAATATACTTTTTTGTGTTTAGTCTTTTTTACTTTTATTAGTATGTGTCTTGGTGTGTTTCTCCTAAAGTTTATACTGTATGGAACACTTTGGGCCTTGTGTGTGTGACTGACTATTTCCTTTTCAATGTTGGGAAAATTTTCAACTATAATCCTTGGACTGCAAGGAGATCCAGCCAATCCATTCTGAAGGAGATCAACCCTGGGATTTCTTTAGAAGGAATGATGCTGAAGCTGAAACTCCAGTACCTGGGCCACCTCATGTGAAGAGTTGACTCATTGGAAAAGACTGATGCTGGGAGGGATTGGGGGCAGGAGAAGAAGGGGATGACAGAAGATGAGATGGCTGGATGGCATCACTGACTAGATGGACGTGAGTCTGAGTGAACTCCAGGAGTTGGTGATGGACAGGGAGGCCTGGAGTGCTGCAATTCATGGGGTCACAAAGAGTCAGACACGACTGAGCGATTGAGCTAAACTGAACTGGTAATCTCTTAAAATATGTTTTCATACTCATCCTGTGTCTCTTCTTCTTCTTTCTCTTCCCTATAATTTGAGTTTTGGTGTGTTTAATATTGTTCCAGAGGTCTCTGAGACTATCCTCCGTTCTTTTGATTGTTTTTACTTTATTCTGCTCTTCAGAAATTATTTCCACCATTTTATCTTCCAGCTCACTGATTTGTTCTTCTGCTTCATATATTCAGCTATTTATTCCTTCTAGAGTATTTTTAACTTGAGTAATTGTATTGTTTGCCTTTGTATGTTTATTCTTTCTTCTAGGTCTTTGCTAATTGATTCTTGCATTTTCTCCATTCTATTTCCAAAGTTTTTAATTATCTTTGCTATGATTATTCTGAATTCTTTTTCAGGCAGTTTACCTATTTCTTCTTCATTTATTTGGACTTCTGTGTTTCTAGTTTGCTCCTTCATTTGTGTAGTATTTATCTGTCTTTTCATTATTATTTTTTTTAACTTATTGTGTTTGAGGTCTCTTTACCCAGGCTTCAAGGTTGAATTCTTTCTCCTTTGTTTTCTGCCTTCCTAAGGTTGGTCCATTGGTGTGTGTAAACTTCATATATGATATTTTTGCTAAGTTTTTGTTTGTTTTTCCTCTGATAAGCAAGGCTGATTGAGGTGGTATCCTATCTGCTGATCAGTTAGTATTTTTGTTTTGTTTGTTGTTTAGATGAGGTGTCCTGCACAGGGTGCTACTGGTGGTGGGGTGATGCCAAGTCTTGTATTCAGATGGTTTCCTTTGTGTGGGTTCTCACTATTTGATACTCTCTAGGGTTAGTGATTGGGTAGTCTAGGGTCCTGGAGTCAGTGCTCCCACACCAAAGACTCAGGGCTTGATCTCTGGTAAGGAATGAAAATTCCACAAGTGTTGTTTTATGGCATTAAGTGAAATTAAAACAAATATCCATTATCAATAAAGGAGAAACCAAAGATGAACCCCAGAGTAATGGCAGTTACAAAATCAGGTAAGCAGATGACACCACCCTTAGGGCAGAAAGTGAAGAGGAACTCAAAAGCCTTTTGATGAAAGTGAAAGAGGAGAGTGAAAAAGTTGGCTTAAAGCTCAACATTCAGAAAGCGAAGATCATGGCATCCAGTCCCATCACATCATAGGAAATAGATGGCAAACAGTGGAAACAGTGTAAGACTTTTTTTGGGGCTCCAAAATCACTGCAAATTGTGATTGCAGCCACGAAAATAAAAGACACTTACTCCTTGGAAGAAAAGTTATGACCAACCTAGATAGTATATTCAAAAGCAAAGACATTACTTTGCTGACTAAGGTTCGTCTAGTCAAGGCTATGGTTTTTCCTGTGGTCATGTATGGATGTGAGAGTTGGACTGAGAAGAAGGCTGAGCACTGAAGAATTGATGCTTTTGAACTGTGGTGTTGGAGAAGACTCTTGAGAGTCCCTTGGACTGCAAGGAGATCCAACCAGTCCATTCTGAAGGAGATCAGCCCTGGGATTTCTTTGGAGGGAATGATGTTGAAGCTGAAACTCCAGTACTTTGGCCACCTCATGCGAAGAGTTGACTCATTGGAAAAGACTTTGATGGTGGGAGGGATTGGGGGCAGGAGGAGAAGGGGACGACAGAGGATGAGATGGCTGGATGGCATCACCGACTCGATGGACGCGAGTCTGAGTGACCTCCGGGANGACTCTGACGCTGGGAGGAATTGGAGGCAGGAGCAGAAGGGGACGACAGAGGATGAGATGGCTGGATGGCATCACTGACTTGATGGACATGAGTCTGAGTGAACTCCGGGAGTTGGTGACGGACAGGGAGGCCTGGTGTGCTGCGATCATGGGGTCGCAAAGAGTCGGACACGACTGAGCGACTGAACTGAACTGATAAGACCTTCTAGAACTAACACCCCAAAAAAGTGTCCTTTTCATTATGGAAGACTAGAATGCAAAAGTAGGAAGTCAAGAAAAACCTGGAGTAACAGGCAAATTTGGCCTTGGATTACACAATGAAGCAAGGCAAAGGCTAATAGAGTTTTGCCAAGAGAACACACTGCTCATAGCAAACATCTTCTTCCAACAACACAAAAGACTCTACACATGGATATCACCAGATGGTCAATACCAAAATCAGATTGATTATATCTTTGCAGCCAAAGAGGGAGTAACCCTATAAAGTCAGCAAAAACTACACCAGGAGCTGACTGTGACTCAGATCATGAACTCCTTATTGCCAAATTCAGACTTAAATTGAAGAAAGTAGAGAAAACCACTACACCATTCAAGTATGACCTGAATCAAATCTCTTATAATTATACAGTGGAAGTGACAAATAGATTCAAGGGATTAGATCTGATTGACAGAGTGCNGAACTCCTTATTGCCAAATTCAGACTTAAATTGAAGAAAGTAGAGAAAACCACTACACCATTCAAGTATGACCTGAATCAAATCTCTTATAATTATACAGTGGAAGTGACAAATAGATTCAAGGGATTAGATCTGATTGACAGAGTGCCTAAAGAACTATGGACAGAGGTTTGTGATATTGTACAGGAGGCAGGGATCACGACCATCCCCAAGAAAAAGAAATGCAAAAAAAAAAAAAGAAAAAAAGGCTACTCTAGATTCTTACAAGTTTATTTGATAGGTAGCAAAGGCTTCTACCTGTGCCCTCTTAAATGTATAAAGTTTCAGCTCATCTCATGAGGCTGATTTTTACTGTATAGAAGAGATAGAGAGATTATAGTAAAATCTTCAAATATAAAGAAGATCTTATTATTTGTTTTGTTTGATCAGTTTTTTGTTTCTGTTTTTTTAATCTTGCCTCTCTCAAAGTTACAAACAAGGATTTGAGAAAGAAGGGTTGTAATGTTTATACATTAAATGTTAAGCACAAGGGGAAAAGAACAGTAGGAAGAGTAAACAAAGGAATAAATGTAGAAAACAATAATAATAGGTTTAAAAATTTAAAATTAAAAAAGAGAGAGAAAAAAGAGGAAAGCACCACAGAAGTGCAAAAATCCAACATAAAGGCAGAGGTTTATAGTAACTATATATAAAAAAAAATATATGACTGAGAAAAAAAATAAAGCTCAAAAGCTTAATTAGATTTCATAGTGCCAATAAAATCAACAACTACAATGGGGTGATGGGAGGGAAAAAAAGAAAAAAAATCCAAAAGAATCTACAGAACAAGTCAAAACATAAGAATAACATGGTTTTCTTGAGTCACTGCTGTTCAGAGTCCTTTGCCTCGCTCGGAGTCACAGTCTATCTCACCTCCCTAGGATTCCCTCCAACACTTTGCTGATCTCTGGTCCTGCTGTGGGGACATCTCAAAGTCTAATCTGGTCCTACGCTTGTGTGTTCTTACCTCCAATGTCTAGAGCTATCAGAACTAGTGTGTTTTCTTTTGTGGGAGCTCTCTGTGAACTTTTATATATTCCGTAGACATAGAATTTGCCTAGTTGATCATGTGGATTTAATCTGCAGCTTGTACAGCTGTGGGAAGGTTTTGGGTCTTCTTCCTTAGCCACACTGCCCCTGGGTTTCAATTGTGGCTTTATTTCCACCTCTGCATGTGGGTCATTCACTGGGGTTTGCTCCAGAGGCTACTTTAGAGGAATCGGGTCTGCCCTGTGAGGTCTGGGTGTGGGGGTCGTGCAACTGCATGAGTTGCAGGGGTTCTGGCAGACCCGGTATCAGGGGAGTTGGTGGCTAGGGTAGCAGGGAATACAGTGCTCTAGTAGGGTATGGCAACCAGTAGGGGTCCATACACTCAAGCATTCTTACCTTGGAGAATCCCTCTCTGACAGAGAAGCCTGGCAGGCCACAGTCTACAGGGGCACAAAGAGTCAGACACTACCGAGGTGACCCTGTGCTCACAGGCGCAAAACTTTTTTGCCTGTGGCAGCTCTACCCCAGTGAGAGTTGAGAATGAAGGTCATGCAGCTGCTTGGCTTGCAGGGACTCTGACAGCCCCAAACATGCAGGGACATGGACTGCTTCCACCACAGGAGTTATGGCCCTATCAAAGTCTTGTAGCTGGCTATCAGAAGGCCTCTTTGTCCAGTCTTTCTCCATAGGTCTGCCTGTTCAGGCACTTAAAGGGCTCCTTTGCCTGGAATTTTTCTCTGTTGTTCAGCACGTCAGGAACATAGAGAGGCCCCCCTGGCTAGGGTCCTACTCTGTAGATCTGCACATCAGGCACTTAAAGGGGCACCCTCGGGGTGGGTCCTACTGTATAGTTCAGTGCATCAGTCGTTTGATGCGCTAGCCTCTCTATCATTCGGCTGCCAATGCTGGCGTGTGGGGAGAGAGGCTATGGTGATGACTCCACCCCCTATGCATGACTCTGCAGTATTGCCTTGCATCCATGGCTGCCCCACTTTCTTCCACAGGCATTTCCCACCACAATCTCGTCCCTCACAACCCTCAATCTGTCTCTCCACAGTAAACAGCAGCCATCTCCCTGGTATTGCTACACAATCCCTAAACTCCAGCTCCCAGCTCCTGTGCCTTCCAGGGGACCTGCATTCCTGTCTAGGGTACATATGACTGCAAGAAGTACTGTCTGATTCTCATTCCGTTAGGCTGCCACAGATCAACTGTTTCACTCTCAGCCTTAAATATTTCTCCTCTGACTCAAACAGTTACCCGATGTGGGGATTGGAACCCCAACTAGCCAAGGGCAGATCCAGTCCTCCTAAAACTCGCATTTTTTCCACCTAATTCCTTCATCCTACCAAATTTTGCATGGTTATATATATTTTATTCCACTAGTAGGTACTCTTGTCCACTCTCAACTGGTGTTCTGCATTAAATTCTGTGTCTGAAGGTGTATTCCTGATATATCCATGGAGAGAGATGTACTCCAAATCCACCTACTCCTTCACCATCTTGTTCTCTCTTGAGTCTTTTTAAAATAACTGACCTGGGAGATTCCCAAATGATTTTTAAAGGAGGAGGGAGGGGGGTTCAGGATGGGGAACACGTGTATACCTGTGGTGTATTCATGTTGATGTATGGCAAAACCAATACAATATTGTAAAGCAAAAAATAATAATAATAAAAAAACAAAGTAAATTTAGATATACAGCAGAGTTTTAAAGGTAGAATTGAATGTTTCTATACATCTTTTTCCACTTTCCTAAAATGTTAAAATCTTAAATAACCATGGTACTTTTGTCAAAGTTTTTTAAAAATGAAATATTGTTGGTACAGTGCCATTAGTTAAACTACAGACTTTATTCAGAGTTCTCCTGTGCACCATGCTGCACTTGTTCATTAAATCTTCTGTGATAATTTGTCCATTCTTCACTTTGTTTCATGACCTTGATGTGTTTGAAAAATACTAGTCTGGTGATTTGCAACATGTCACTCAGTTGAGATTTTTCTGATGTTTCCTCATGATTAAACTGAAGCTGTGACTTTGGGGAGGCACACTGAGAGGTGGCATGATCTTTTTATAGGATAGTATCCATCAACATGAGTTATTGCTGGTAAATGTTCATCTTGATTTCTATTTGAAAATTGATATGACCTGACTTGTGTTTAAAAGTGCTATGCTGGCTGCTGGTTTGAGAACAGACTGTAGAGGAACAAGAGTATAGCAGGGAGATCAGTTAGGATGCTTTATTAGATTGTTTTGATTTATTAAATATAGCCCAAGTGAAAGATGCAATTTCCACAGGAATGTTAGTAATGAACGTGTTAAGAAGTGGCGGTATAGATTCTAGAAGGAACTCTTCATGAATCATGGAAGGAATACAGGAAAGATTTTCTGATGTAAACAAGGAACAGGAACATCTGGGATTTTATGCAGAGCAACAGAAATAATGAAGTCATTTACTAGAAATATTCATGAAAGGAACAGATGGGGGTACAAGTAGAAATTTGCTTTTAGTCATGTGAATTTTGAAGCACCTACTCAGTGCCCAGATGAACTAATTTCATAGAGTATGTTATATGACACTGGAGTTTGTATTTGGATTGGAAATATACATTTAGGAGTCATTTGTGTGTAAATCATATAGAATGTCATGAAACTACATGAGTTCACCTAGATAGTGAGTGAATGTATGAAACCTAAAGACATAGACTCAAAATCATTTCCTACATTTAGCCCTACTTATTATACTTTATTAGCAAGCACAGTGTTATAGTATGTCATTAAGACACCAATAGTAGTCAGTTTATTTATTGAACAACTATTTGTTGACTGCCCAGGACACAATCGTGAACCAATTAGGAAGGTTTTCTATTCCCATCACACTTGTACTCTACGCAGAGAATACAGAAGACAGTCGGCCAACAATGACATGTATATTTAGAGGTTAAATCACTTGGTGTACTGGCAAGGATGAAAATAAAACAATGAGAAGAAAGAAACTTACTGTTTTGCCCATGAAAGCCTGAGGGGATGGTATCAAGCTGAGACTTCAGTGTCAAGGAAGCAACTGAGAGGTAATATAAGTGGGATGGGTGAGTATAAAGATCTTTACAAGCACAAAATTAAGGACCCCAGAAAATTAACCTCTAGGAGTTCATTCTGTGAAAATGTTCAATACAAGGAATTTCAAACAAAAAATTGCATTCTACTCAAGGAGAAAAATCTAGAAACACTTTAATGTTGTTAATATGAAACTAGGTAAACAATTAAGAATCACTATAGTGGGAGGTATGATATAACATGTTATTTAATTACTAAGTTGTGTCTGACTCTTTGGGACCCCATGTACTTGTAACCCACCAGGCTCCTCTATCCATGGGATTTCCCAGGCAAGAATAGTGGGTTGCTATTTCTTTCTACAGGGGATCTTCCCAACCCAGGGATTGAACTCAGGTCTCCTGCTTTGTTGCCAGACTCTTTACCATCTGATCTACTAGGGAAGTCCCAGTGTAAGATATGGTAACCATTGAACAAGACAAAATATATCTATATGTGCTCATATATTAGCATATATTTTATGTTTTATTAATATTATTTAGGTGTAAAAAATATCATTTGATAATATATGGGCATAATCTCATTACTTTTGCTTTAAGAATAAAGATTCTATCCATATAATATTTCTCAAGGAATCTAAAGAAACCATTAGTGATGATTATCCATGAGTAAAACAGCTTGAATCTTACTCTTCCTTAGAAATCCTTCTGGGTAATTTCCAATGTCTACCTAGTTTGTTTTTAAGGTAATTCCAGAAAGATTACTTTAAATGAGAAATATCATTAAAACCATGCAATGTGGATAGATCCAACTTGCACTGATATTTCCCTCTATATGCTGTTTCATTTTGTCCATTTGTTTTCCTATTTAGCCCACATTCACACAGCTCCATTTCTGGAGTAGCTTTATGGCCTATCTTCATATCTTTCTTAGATGGAATTTGCACTATGTCAATAATGCTCATGGTGAGCTGTTTGCAGCTGGTTAGCAGTTGCTGGACTGGGTTTGAAGAACAACCTAGATGTCCAAGACAGCAATGTTGATCTTGGTACATATATTGAAAATAGGAACAGGAGGGATAAGCCACAGAGGAGTTATCTGAAAAAGCTTAGAGGTTTTAAATTGACAATAAGTATAAAGAAGAGATTCAAAATGAATGAGTACATGGGATACAGAAAAGATATTTTCATTGGTTATTGCAAGAAAATAACATTTCAAATTCAAAGGTTTGAGATGGAAAATATCATGGAATATTGCTGAAAATTCAAGGTGTTCAGAAGTGTTTGCTAAAGTGGAATGGGAGTGATTTTCTTCATAAACCCCTAGACAGAATTCCCAATGTATACATTTCTTTTAAAAAATATATTTAATTTTTAATATTTTATTCTAGTATAATTGATTTAAAATATGTGTTACTTTCAGGTGTACAGCAAACTGATTCAGCTATACATGCATATATCTATTTTTCAGATTCTTTTCCCATATAGGTTATAAAATATTGAGTACAGTTCCCTGTGCTGTACAGTATGTTCTTGTAGGTTGCCTATAACATGTATAGTACTGCGTGTCTGTTAATCCCAAATTCCTAATTTATCTCTTCCCTCATTCCCCTTTGGTAACCATAAGCTTGTTTTCTATCTGTGAGTCATTTCTGTTTTGCAAATAAGTTCATTTGTATAATTATTTTTACATTCCATATATACCCATTTTCCTGTGGTATCTGTATTTTTCCATCTGGTTTACTTCACTTAGTATGAAAATATCTAAGCATATGTTTTTGTGTTATAGGTAGTTCCCATCTTTCAGGAAACAAAGAGTATCCTGTGATTGGAAACTCTTTAGAGTAGGGGAAGTGAGACTTCGACAAGCCACTCTGCTGGTCATAAGCCAGTCCAGAAAGCTCTGCCAACTGCAGGCACCTAAGTGAGTTTTCAGTTTCCTCAAGATGCTCTGCTGATTGACATACACTTCAGTCCCTCAGCCTTCATGCTGGGCCAGGGTCAGGAATGCACCTGAGAAAGTGAGCTGATACTCTTAACAAGATGTGCTTCTGTGCCTGAGACTCACCTTTTATTTCCAGTGCAGTGGAGCTGAATATCTGAGATCTCTGTTTTAATTTTTTCATAGCTTTAGCTGTTTTAAATGCTAAAGAGATTGTGAGGATTGACATGTAGATAATGAATATTTTAAATAGTTGATTTTTATAGGGTGACTAAGTTTCTGATCTTAATTATACTTTCTAATACCCTTGTAGTTCATGGTACTTTGCTTAAATTGTATTTGTTTTTGCCTATGAAGAATATTGAATGACTGGTAGTGACCCCTAAGAATAAATGAGTATTTAATGGCAATATTGCAAATGAAGAGGGACTCAAACTTGCACTATGAACTAGGAATTATTGTTAAAAATACAACCATACAATAATCCTAATACATATTAATATGGTATATATTGCAGTTAATATATTATTGATGTTTATTAAACATTCTTGAATGATTGAACAAGTGTCTATATTAAATTTCTTCTGGCAAAGACAAAAAACTGATGCCTTCCATCAAACCAAGTGAACATCACATAGTCAGAACTTTGGCTAAAGACTGAAATGTCACAAAGAGACAGATAAATTAAAATATATATATATGAGAACACTTTTCTCAAACACATTCTTAAATGAGAAGTATAGAATTCTAATACTTAAACCAAACCCCAATAAGAATCCTATATTCATGGAAGGCAATCTATAAGACTTAGCTCAATGGCAGCTTTGTTACCTAGGTATGTATGGATGATTTCACCACAGTTAGTTTTCATTTGAAAGAAACTAGGATTTTTCATATTTTGTGTAAGGAAATTTGAGTCTCATCTTTGAAGCCTATGATATGTGAAGAAGAAAATTATTTTTAGGCATTTTGATTTATGAATATGTTTTTCTAATGCACAAAGTAGTTTATTCACTTAATTTATTTTTGACCTGAAATGAAACTTTACACAATATTTATTTTTTTATTTTTTATTTTTATTTTATTTTATTTTTGCTCTTTATTATTTGCTTATTTATTTATTTATTTTTTACTTTACAGTACTATATTGGTTTTGCCATACATTGACATGAATCTGCCACAGGTGTAAATGAGTTCTCAATCCTGAACCCCCCTCCCACCACCCTCCCCATATCATCTCTCTGGGTCATCCCAGTGATATTTCAAGTGAAAATAAAGGACTACATTAACTCACTAATTTTCACAATTTAAGAATTTACAGAAAATGCATTATCTACTAAAGCAATCAAAGATTCATCTTCTATAGAGATGCTATAATATCACTGAGGAATATATATTAAGTGGTTTAGATTTCATCTTTTGGTGATATTCTCTGACTGAATTTATATTGTGTTGTATGGGTACAATTTAACCAATTATAACTCAAGTGTCAGTAGCTTTGTTCTGTAGGACATATGATTTATTTCAATACACATTTAGCTACTGCATTTGCAATTGCTTATGTTTATTAAATACTGACAGTATCTGTGAAAATAAAACAAACAGTAAAACTATGCAATCATTTCTATTAATAGGATGCATTAGACAAATGTAAAATAAATTCCAACCATTAAAACAAATGAGAAGTTTTCAAATATGATAAGACATAGACTTCATAATTACTGAAATCCATACACAAAGCAAACACATCCATAGTTTTAAAAATACTCATTAATATTTTGGTAATTCATAACAGAAGAACAATAATTCCCCAGATTAGCAATATAGGCATCATCTGAAAATTTGTTATAAATACAAATTCTAGTCCCATTCCATGCAGAAGGCTCTTGAGAGTCCCTTTGGACTGCAAGCAGATTAAACCAGTTAAACCTAAAGGATATCAACCCTGCCTATTCATTGGAAGAACTGATGCTGACACTGAAACTCCAGTACTTTGGCCACCTCATGAGAAGAGTTGACTCATTAGAAAAGACCCTGATGCTGGGAAAGATTGAAGGGAGGAGGAGAAGGGAGCAGCAGAGAATAAGATGGTTGGATGGCATCACTGATTCAATGGGCATGAGTTTGAGCAAGCTCCTGGAACATGGTGAAAGACAGGGAAGCCTGGCATGTTGCAGTCCACAGCATCACAAAGCATCGGACACGACTGAGCTACTGAACAACGAAAAATAAAGCCCCAGTCAAGAGTCACTGAATCAGAAACTCCAGGAATAAACAGAGTAATCTGATGTACTCTTATTGTAGAAGAAAAATGTGCCACTACAGTGGACCGAAGGAAATTCAGAAAACAAAACCAAATGCACCTATAGATCACTATCATTGTCTTCATTCTGAAATAATCCTTGTTGTTAGCAGTAGGTAGTTCAAGATCTGACTCAGCATCATTGTTACCTTATACCCTTTACCACATCTGGCTGACAGGACGTGTGTACTTCCATCAGCCAGCACTAGATCTTTGTCTGAAGGTAGCCTTCAGCCCCATGTTACCTTGAGCAGGTTTAATGAATAATTAGGGTGTGTAAATGCTCCTGCTCTCTTGCTTTTCCTAAAGACATTCTGAAAGATGATTCACACTGTCTCCAGATCTCCCTGGTGAGATCCAGCCAGTGATTCTTCCCCAGATTTTTCTTGGGAGAACCTTCCCCACTGCCTGCCTTATTCATTCTCTCTCTCCTAGTCCTACTTCTCACCTCTTCACCAGTTCTCCTAGGAATAATTCCTATTCTCTATCACATGAATCCTTATCTCAGTATCAACTTTTTGGGAACCCAAACTAAAGCAGACAGAATCCCTATTTCTCTAAAGAAAAAACAAAACAAAACAAAAAACAGCTTTATATTAAAGATCATCTGAACTTTTGTCATGACACCCTGTTTGCATGAGTGTTTTGTGTTTTTATGACACCTTGCTTTAAATAGACTTTGTTTTTTAAAACAATGTAAACATGCAAAAATATTGACAGACATGGTACAGAGAATTCCCATATGCCCTGTACCTTGTTTCCCTTATTGTTGATATTATATTGGTATCATGCACTTGTGACATTTAACAAAATAATATTTATATTTTATTAATATTAACTAGTAAGGACTGTGTTTTTGGCTAAATTTTACTCATCCTCCAATTCTTAGCTCATGCCTAATATTGGTTCTTATTTGTCTTCAATTCATTCACTTAAATTTCACCCACTTAACATTCACACATCACCCTCCTTCCTTTATTTTACTAAGCTATTATGATACATACCAAAAATCATTCTAATAGCTATAAGGCAGTGAATCAAGCATACTGGGTCTAAACTATCTCATTCTAAGCTATCCATTCTAAAAAATTGAATAAATGTATACAAATATAACTTCATATAGTAATAAGTGCTACAAAGAAAGCAATAATAAAGTACAGTAGTTTTAGAGAAAAGTGAGGCTTCCCTCGTAGCTCAGTTGGTAAAGAATCTGCCTGCAATGCAGGAGACTCCAGCTTGATTCTTGGGTTATGAAGATCCCCTGGAGAAAGGAAAGACTATCCACTCCAGTATCTTTGCCTGGAGAACTCCGTGGAAAGAGGAGCATGGCAGGCTACAGTCCATGGGAGTCACAAAGAGTCAGACATGACTGAGCAACTTTCACTCTAAAGAAAAAGATCTTTTGGGAGACGAAGATCTGTGTAAATTCTTCTGTGCAGTGCCATCGGAGTTGACACCTGAATGCTTAGTGTGAGGCAGTCATGGGAAAATCTGCAAAATAGAGGTTCCAACAGAGGGAATGAAAATTCCAAGGGATCTAAAGTATATCCAATGTATCTGGAAACAGTCAAAAACAAAAGCAAACAACAACAACAACAAAACCAGTGTGTCTAGAAGGCAAGGGGGAAGAGGAGTACTAGGAAAGGAGGGAGACTTAAGTGAAGGCTAATCTGATGAGGTTGTCAGAAAGAGAAAGCACTATTGAATTGATTCTAAGCCAATGAGACATCAATGAAAAGTGAAAGTGTTGCTTGCTTAGTCATGTCTGACTCTTTTCTACCCCATGGACTGTAACCTGTCAGGCTTCTCTGTCCATGGAATTCTTCAGGCAAGAACACTGGAATGGGCATCCATTCCCTTCTCCAGGGGATCATCCCAACACAGGGATTGAACCTGGGTCTCCTGCATTGCAGGTGAATTCAGAGAAATGAGAGAGATATTAATAATTAGAGAATGAATTGCAAAGGGTATCATATGAGGTGTGCTCCTGCTTAGTTGCTCAGTTGTGTTCGCCTCTTTGTGACCTTTTGGACTGTAGGGGATTTTACAGGCAAGAATACTGGAGTAAGCTGTCATTTCCTCCTCCAGGGGATATTCTCAACCCAGGAATGGACCATGCGTCTCCTGTGTCTCCTGCGTTGCAGGCAGATTCTTTTCCCACTGAGCCATTGGGGAAGTTCAATGATCATATAAGGTGATCAACTTTTAAAAATGTCATTCTGAAGAATAGGTTGGGGCATATAGGAGTAGAATGAGAGGAAGGAGGCTAGATGGAGGTCTCATGCTTATCTGTTCAAATACGTTCTTGGTTCTCATTTGTGGCATAATTCTGTATTTCTTCTTAGAATAAGAACCATTTATATATAGGAGCCAATTCTAATATTGTTTGTCCTCAACATATCTAATATATTTGATACTCATTGTTGAAAGAAGAAGTAAATTATTTCTAAAACCTAAGAGCTAGTTAACACCAGTAACAATTGTTTTATTTTTTTAATTGGTTATTTTTTAATATAAAGTAAAAAAAAATATTTATTTTAATTGGAGGTTACTTTACTATATTGTATCGGTTTTGCCATACATCAACATGAATCTGCCACAGGTATACATGTGTTCCCCATCCCTCTGCATCATCCCAGTGCACCAGCCCCAAGCATCCAGTATCATGCATTGAACCTGGACTAGCGATTTGTTTCATATATGATATTATACATGTTTCAATGCCATTCTCCCAAACCATCCCACCCTTTCCCTCTCTCACCGAGTCCAAAAGCCTGTTCTATACATCTGTGTCTCTTTTGCTGTCTTGCATACAGGGCGAGACAATTGTGTTTACTTTTAGAGGGAGACAACTCAGCAAATCAAAATATTTTCCTAACTCATATTCACCAAATCTGCTGCATCAATAAATTTCATATTTAATTTCCTCTCAGTCATTTTTCATCAGTGAGTTAGAACAGAATTACTTAAGTATGTTCTACTTGGTTTTATTTATCAGCTGTTCGAAAACCTCGACACATTTTTAATGCTATCTTCGCTAATTCACCACATGATTTTAATAGGAAAATCTCAGAAGCACATGAATATTCTATATATATTTGATAGGGGATAAGGGAAATTGCCTTACATGGGGATCTGTATTTATACTCTACATTTTCATCTGAGAATCTTGATTGCATTCTTTCTTTTCACAATAGCTCTAAATTGTTGATGTTAAATTAGATGATTAATAATTTATCACCTTGAGTTTTGTATGTTTATTATATATTTATATGTATATCCACTTATATTTAATTTATGTTTATAATCTTACCTTTTCACTTCATTTAAAACTTATAATTTATTTAACTGACTTCAGATATATTTAAAATAATGGAATACTGATACTCAACAATCTGCTCATGATCTTTATCCCTCCTGAGGTAGCTTACTTCCATTATTCATGAGCCAGGGGAGTGATCTTTGAATAAAGTATACACTCCTGTGGTCAGAAGAATATGTAAGTAAGAAGATAACCATTCCTTGTCCCTTTCCTCAAATGATATTCCCAAAAGGGAATTTCATATTACTTGCTGCAATATGACTTTAAGTATTGACTCCTTTTGAATTTTAAAAGTATTTGATACTGGATGCTTGGGGCTAGTGCACTTGAGATGACCCAGAGGGATGGTACGGGGAGGGAGGAGGGTTCAGGACGGGGAACATGTGTATACCTGTGGTGGATTCATGCTGACGTGTGGCAAAACCAATACAATATTGTAAAGTAATTAACCTCCAATTAAATAAATAAATTTATATTAAAAAGTATTTGGTTGAAATGTCTTATATAATCATCAACATTGATTATGAACAGTGATCATAATAAGAATATTTCCCCTGGGATGATATCAGAGCAGCAGAAATTTTCTATTGTTTCTCATTGATTCCTATACAGGAATAAAATTGTAAATGAAAATGTTTACTAAATTTGACCTGTCTCTTATACACATCTCAGTCCACAGTTCCCATACACTATAAATGCATGTATTAATTAAAACATAAATCCAGTGATTAAAAACAAATAGGTAAAATTTTTGTCTCTGACTGTATGTCAAACATTTTTAAGGGTTGAATGGCTTTGCGTATCATATTCCTAAGTTAAAAGTATTTGTTATAAAGCAATTGTACTCTAAGGAAAAAACAAGCTAGAGATACTTAAGGGAGATAGTTTATTTAATGGAAATTACAAATGCTTATGTGGTTGAACTAGCTGATTCAAAGTAAGGTCAAATTTGTGTGATTTATCTAATTTTTAAGTTACTTTCAACTTGCTGAAAAGCTGTGACCAAACACTGCTTAAGAACTGTTCAAGAAAATTAATCAGTGGCTCAGATGGCAAAGAAACTTCCTGCAATGTGGAAGAGCTGGGTTTGGTCCCTGTGCTGTTAAACCACTCCAATATTTTTGCCTGGAGAATCCCCATGGACAGAGGAGCCTGGTGGACTATGGTCCTGCCAATTGGGTGGCAAAGAATCAGGCATAGCTGAGCAACTAAGCACTCACGCACAGTCTCAAAACTATACATATATATGCTGGAAAATAAAAATGGCCTGAAAATTCATTCTCAAAAGACATTTAGTAAAGTATTAAATATACAAAATAGAAAATAAAAATATAAATAAGTATTTCATCATGATGTATTTGTTTATATGTTGATGTAGAACATTATTTATAAAATAATTTAAATACAAGTGAAAGTGTTAGTCACTCAGTCATGTCCTACTCTTTGCAACCCCATGGAGTGCAGCCCATCAGTTGCCTCTGTTCATGGGATTCTCCAACCAAGAGTACTGGAGTGGGTTGCCATTTCCTTCTCCAGGGGATCTTCCCGACTCAGGAATTGAACCTGGATCTCCTACATTGCAGGCAGATTCTTTACCATCTGAACCAACAGGGAAATTCCCATTTAAATAAGAAACTGTCATAAAATTGTATGTAGAGCTATATGTTTTAGAAATGATGTAGTCAAGTCAAGAAGTCTCCAGGGATAGTCATGAATAGAAAAGAAGAAAAGTGTAGGATGGAAAATGAAAGAGAAAAGAATAAAGCCTTATTTTGACAGGTTACAGATAAATATTGAATTGACTTTCTTTTATATATTTGACTATCTTTCATGATCTAATCTAGAGGAAAGTAAGAGTTGAGAGGTGACTATTTTGAAATTAACTGATTTTAAAACTTATTGAACTAATGATTGTTACTGAACCATTCACCAGCAAAGAACAACTTGAAAATGGTTTAATGACAACAAAAGATATGCTTCCAACACATGAAAGGAGACAATAGCAGTGCTTCTGATTTGCAGATTATATTTATCCATACAGTGATTCAGGGAACCCAACTCTTTTTATCTTGTGGTTTTACATTGCTGTCACATTCCTGTAGGTCCTTGTCATCTTCTTCCCTAGCCAGGAGAAGGAAAGAGAGAATTATAAAGAAGTCCAACAACTTCTAAAAATCGGGTCCCACAAATCTGAAAGTGTGGAAAAGACAAAGAAGATGGAAGCAAAGAAGCAGCAGAGTCAGTGCCTGAAACCCCAGCGGGAAGCAGAGCCTCAGCCTCAGAGAATGTGATAACAGCAGCTGGCACCTCTCAGTGGTGTCGTGACTCTGGCCTCCCAGCCTCGGAATTGCCTAAAGGCAAAAGTAGCAGAGCATGAGTTTTGTTTCTCCAGACATGAGAACACAACTTCAGCCCCCATCTGCAGTAGCAGAGAACCTGCAAACCTGATGACAGATACAGCAGGGGTACTCACGTGACCTCAGCTAACCCCACAAACTCCACCTCTTCTCATGGTGGCAAAGTGTGCATCTCAGGAGATCCCGTGTGTGGCAGAAGAGCCCACCATCTCAGTGCCTCAGGTAATGAATCAACAAGAGTTGTTGAAGCAGTGAAGCATCAATGACCCTGGAGGCATAAGGTACACCTCTAACAGAAGTGGTAGAAGCTGTAAAGTGCTACCTCTCAGATACAATCAGAGGAAGCTCAGATAAGATAAAGCAAGAACTATCACACCTCCTATTGGAAAACAGAAGACAGCTCTCTGATTTCTAATCTGTCGAATCCTCAGAATCAGGTAGAAAGATGTTTGAGATTTCTAATGTGCCAACAATTTATCAAGCACGTGAAGAACCACAGCAACACAGCATCATGAAAGGAAAATGACTGCTCTCTAGAAACCAAACTTAAAGGTTATGAAACATCGTGATACAACTGATAGATAACTCAAAAGAACTGTCATGAAAAAACTAAACAAAGTCACAGAAAAACAAACAAGCAAACAAAAACAGTTCAATGAGCTAAGAAACAAATTTAACAAACAGGAATATTTTACCAAAGAGATTGAGTTTGATCTCAATCTCAAAGAGTTTCAATCTCTGCAAAAGGACACAACAAATTCTGGAGCTGAAGAACTCAATAAACAAGATGAAGAATACATTAGAAAGCATTAGAAACACAGAAAACCATATGGAAAAGAGAATTACTGAGCAGGAAGACAAAGGTCTAGATTTCCCACAAATAGAAGAGGAAAGAGGATCAAAGTATTTTTTAAAATGAGGAAATTATACAAGTGCTATCTCTTTTAAGAACAACTTTAGGGCAATGGTGTTCCAGGAGGAGGAGAGTAAGAGAAGGAAGTAGAAAGTGTATTTCAAAAACTTAGTAGCTGAGAACTTCACAACCATGAGAAGGAACTGGATATAAAATCCATGAAGCTAAGAGAACACTGAGTTATTTCAATGTAAAAATAACATTTCCAAGACATATTATATTAAAACTGTCAAAAGGAATGACAAAGGAAGAATTTTAAAGGCAGCCAAGTGAAAATTGATACCAACTTACAAATTATTGCCTATTTAGACAATCAATATATTTCTCAGCAGAAATTCTCCAGGCCATTAGGGAATTGAATGTCATTCCCAAAATACTGACAAATAAAAGCTGTCATCCAAGAATATTCTACTCAGCAAAATTATCGCTTATGTATAAAGGAGAAATAAAGGTTTTTCCAGACAAACAAAAGTTGAGGGTGTTCATCACCACTAGATCTGCCTCAGACAAAATTGAAAGGAATTCTAGTACTTGAAATGAAAACACAAAAGTACAGGGCATTTTGAGTAAAGTGATGAACAGACAGAGATATGAAATTGTAAATCCATATCAGAATACCTTTTTCAACATTTTATTACAGCATAACAGTAAAAGAGAAAAAAAAAAAAGGCTAAAAATACCCACTTCAATTTGGTTACAAACTCACAACATAAGGGATAATTTGAGACACCAAAAGCAAAAATGGGCAAGGGAAAAAGAGTGAAACATTTAAAAGTAAATGAAAATAAGATGCTATCAGCAGGAAAAAACACTTAGATATTGAGACATCTTTAGAAGTCACAGTATAATCATAATTCATAAATCTAAATTACAGAGATGAAAGCACACACACACACACTCAAAGAAACTGAGAACGACATCACAGAAAGCCACCAAATAAAAATGTCAGCAAGAAGCATAAGTAAAAAAGAAATGAAAGTATGGAGCAACCAGAAAATAAAAGATAAAAGGGCAGCACTAAATCTTCATCTATCCATATTCACCCTAAATATAAATGGATTGATCATGAATCCACAGACACAGAGTAGCTAAACTGATCTAAAAACAATATCCAAGTATATGCTGACTCCAGGAGTCTCATCTGAGCTCTCAGGGAAAACATAGCTTCAATGTGAAATGACTGAAGATGATACTCCAAGAAAATGACAGCCAAACAAAACCACAGCAACCACACTCAGGTCAAACAAAATAGACTTCAAGTCAGAAATGATGAATGGTGTATAACGATGAGAAAAATTAATTAAAAGATATAATAGTTATTAATATGTAGGTACCTAATATAGAAAGTTATTATGAAACCAATAACCAAAGGAGGATTTAGTAGTAAACTAAGAATAGAGTGCTTAGTTGAATTAGGCCATGAAGCATGCACACACCGCCTATCACCATCCTTAAATAAATATGATGCACTTAAACCTATTCACAAGTATCAATTATATGAGAGGAGACAAGTCATAACAAGGTAAGCATACTGGAAAGTGTGCTTGGACAAACCAAGATATAGCTTAAACAAAGCACCTAGTTTACACCTAGAAGATTTCATGTATTATGAATATCTTGAACTAAACCTAGCCCATAACTCTATTCCCAATAAAATAACAAAAATAAGATAAAATAAAACATTGGCCCACTACTCTATAGTATAGGAGATAGAAATTTTAAACATGGCGCTATAGAGAAATTTATATTAAAAAATAATAATAAAATAAAAAACGAAAGTACTGCAAGGGAACAATGAAAAAAAAAGTAAAGTACAAAAAAGCAAAGATTACCCCTTGTACCTTTTACATAATGAATTAACTAGCAAAGGCTTAACAAAATGAACTTTAGCTAAGAAACCCGAACAGTTTACCAAGAACCAACTCATCTATGTGGCAAAATAGTAAGAAGATTTGTAAGTAGAGGTGACATGCCCAACGAGCCTGGTGATGGCTGGCTGTTTAGCTTTAAAAACACCAAAATATCCAAATAAATAAAGAAATCCCACTGTATGTTTAAAAGTTAGTCTAAAAAGATACAGCCTTTTAGAAATGGATACAACCTTAACTAGAAAGTAAGATCCAAGAACACCATAGTAGGCCTAAAAGCAGCCACTAATTAAGAAAGCATTAAAGCTCAACAATAAAATGGCATTAATCCCAATAATAAATAACTAACTCCTAGTCCTAATACTGAACTAATCTATTAAAAAATAGAAGTAATAATATTAATAGGAGTAACAAGAAGCACCTTCTCCTTGCATAAGTTTAAGTCAGTATCTGATAATACTCTATTAACAGTGAGTAAAAATAGCCCAACAGTAAACAATTTATTAGCCATACTGTTAATCCAACACAGGAATGCACTCCAGGAAAGATTAAAATAAGTAAAAGGAACTCAGCAAACATAAACCCTGCCTGTTTACCAAAAACATCACCTCCAGCATCCCCAGTTTTGGAGGCACTGCCAACCCAGTGACAATCATTAAAGGGCTGCAGTATCCTGACCATGCAAAGGTAGCATAATCATTTGTTCTCTAAATAAGGACTTGTATGAATGGCTACACGAGGGTTTTACTGTCTCTTACTTCCAATCAGTTAAACTGACCTTCCGGTGAAGAGGCGGGAATAGACTAATAAGACGAGAAGACCCTATGGAGCTTTAACTAACTAGTCCAAAGAAAATAAACTCAACCAACAGGGGTAACAAAACTCTTTATGGACTAACAGTTTCAGTTGGGGTGACCTCGGAGACCAAAATATCCTTCCAGCGATTTTAAAGACTAGACCCACAAGTCAAATCACACTATCGCTTATCGATCCAAAAATTTGATCAATGGAACAAGTTACCCTAGGGATAGCAGTGCAATCCTATTCAAGAGTCCATATCGACAATAGGGTTTACGACCTCGATGTTGGATCAGGACATCCCAATGGTGCAACCGCAATCAAAGGTTCATTTGTTCAACGATTAAAGTCCTACGTCATCTGAGTTCAGACCGGAGCAATCAAGGTCGGTTTCTATCTATTATGCATTTCTCCCAGTACGAAAGGACAAGAGAAATAAGGCCAACTTCAAACAAGCACCTTAAATCAATTAATTATTTCATCTCAATTAATTCTACAAACAGACCCTACCCTAGAAAAGAGCTCAGTTAAGGTGGCAGAGTCCAGTAACTGCATAAAACTTAAACCTTTATAATCAGAGATTCAAATCCTCTCCTTAACAAAATGTTTATAATTAATATTCTGATGCTAATCATTCCCATTCTCCTAGCTGTGACATTTCTTACACTGGTAGAGTGAAAAGTTCTAGGGTATATGCAATTCTGAAAAAGCCCAAATGTTGTAGGTCCACACGGCCTACTCCAACCCACTGCTGATGCAATTAAACTTTTCATCAAAGAACCACTACAGCCTGCCACATCCTCAATCTCAATATTTATTCTAGCACCCATCCTGGCCCTAAGCTTAGCCCTAACCATATGAATTTCTCTACCCATACCCTACCCCCTCATCAGCATAAACCTAGGAGTCCTATTTATACTAGCCATATCAAGCTTAGCTGTATATTCCATGTTCTGATCAGGCTGAGCCTCCAATTCAAAATATACACTAACTGGAGCCTTATGAGCAGTAATACAAGCAATCTCATATGAATTCACATTAGCAATTATTCTGCTATCATTCCTCCTAATAAGTGGATCCTTTACCCTCACCACCCAAATCATCACACAAGAGCAAGTATGACTAATCTTTCCAGCATGACTCCTAGCAATAATATGATTTATCTCAATACTAGCAGAAACAAACTGAGCTCCATTTGACCTTACCGAAGGAGAAGCAGAACTAGGCTCAGGCTTTAATGTAGAATACGCAGCAGGACCATTCACCCTGTTTTTCATAGCAAAATATGCAAACATCATTATAATAAATGTTTTTACAATAATCCTATTCCTAGGGGCATTTCATAATCTATGCATACCAGAAATATACACAATCAACTTCACCATCAAGTCACTGCTACTCACAATCTCTTTCCTATGAATTAGAGCATCCTATCCCTGATTCTGTTACGATCAACTAATACACCTACTATGAAAATTGTTTCTACCCCTAATACTAGCCCTATGTATGTGGCATGTATCACTACTCATTCTCCTATCAAGCATCCCCACACAAACATAAGAAATATAGCTGATAAAAGAGTTACTTTGGTAGAGTAAATAATAGAGGTTTAAACCCTCTTATTTCTCAGTTCAGTTCAGTTCAGTCGCTCAGTTCTGTCCGACTCTTTGCGACCCCATGAATTCTGCATACAGATTTCTCAAGAGGCAGGTTAGGTGGTCTGGTATTCCCATCTCTTTCAGAATTTTCCACAGTTTATTGTGATCCACACAGTCAAAGGCTTTGGCATAGTCGATAAAGCAGAAGTAGATGTTTTTCTGGAACTCTCTTGCTTTTTCCATGATCCAGCGGATGTTGGCAATTTGATCTCTGGTTCCTCTGCCTTTTCTAAAGCCAGCTTGAACATCAGGGAGTTCACGGTTCACGTATTGCTGAAGCCTGGCTTGGAGGATTTTGAGCATTACTTTACTAGCATGTGAGATGAGTGCAATTGTGCGGTAATTGGAGCATTCTTTTGCATTGCCTTTCTTTGGAATTGGAATGAAAACGGACCTTTTCCGGTCCTGTGGCCACTGCTGAGTTTTCCAAATTTGCTGGCAGATTGAGTGCAGCACTTTCACAGCATCATCTTTCAGGATTTGAAACAGCTCAACTGGAATTCCATCACCTCCACTAGCTTTGTTCGTAGTGATGCTTTCTAAAGCCCACTTGACTTCACATTCCAAGATGTCTGGCTCTAGATTAGTGATCACATCATCATGATTATCTGGGTCGTGAAGATCTTTTTTGTACAGTTCTTCTGTGTATTCTTGCCACCTCTTCTTAATATCTTCTGCTTCTGTTAGGTCCATACCATTTCTGTCCTTTATCGAGCCCATCCTTCTAGAACTATAGAAATTGAACTTACTCCTAACAACCCAAAACTCTTCTTGCTCCCAATTACACCAAAGTCTAAATAGTAAGATCAGCTAATTAAGCTCTCAGGGCCCATACCCCGAAAATGTAGGTTTATAGCCTTCCCATACTAATAAACCCAATTATCTTTATCATTATCCTATCAACTGTCATACAAGGAACTATCATTGTCATAATCAGCTCCCATTGACTACTCATCTGAATCAGATTTGAAATAAATATGCTTGCTATTATCTCCATTAAAATAAAAAAATACAACCCACAAGCCACAGAAGCATCAAGCAAATGCTTTCTAACCCAGTCAACAGCTTCAATATTATTAATAATAGCCATTATCATTAACTTAATGTTCTCAGGCCAATAAAATTATGTAACCCAGCAGTATCCATACTCATAACAATAGCTGTCACCATAAAACTAGGAATAGCCCCATTCCACTTCTGAGTCCCAGAAGTAGCACAGGGCATCTCCTTATCATCTGGCCTAATCTTGCTTACATGACAAGAACTAGCACCCATATCTGTACTTTATCAAATTACCCCATCCATCAACCTAAGCCTAATCCTAACCCTATCCATTCTATCAGTTATAATTGGAGGTTGAGGGGGACTAAATCAAACCCAGCTACAAAAAATTATGGCCTACTCATCAATCGCCTATATAGGCTGAATAACGGAAGTGCTACTATATAACCCCACTATCATACTACTAAACTTAGTTATCTACATTTTCATAACCTCTACCATATTCACACTATTTATAGCCAACTCAACCACCACCACCCTATCACTATCACACACATGAAATAAAGCACCTGTTATGACCGTCCTATTTCTCGTCACCCTCCTATCAATAGGAGGACTTGCCCCACTCTCAGGATTTATACCAAAATGAATAATTATTCAAGAAATGACAAAAAATAGTAGTATCATCTTACCCACCCTTATAGCAATTACAGCACTACTAAACTTATACTTTTACATATGACTCACATATTCCACTACATTAACAATATTTCCCTCCACAAACAACATAAAAATAAAATACAATTTTCCACCACAAAACAAATAACCCTCCTACCAACAATAGTTGTACTATCTACCATACTACTACCACTCACACCAATCCTATCAGTACTAGAATAAGAATTTAGGTTAGACAGACCAAGAGCCTTCAAAGCCCTAAGCAAGTACAGTTTACTTAATTCCTGATAAGGATTGCAAGACTACATCTTACATCAATTGAACACAAATCACTTTAATTAAGCTAAATCCTCACTAGATTGGTGGGCTCTATCCTCACGAAATTTTAGTTAACAGCTAAATACCCTAATCAACTGGCTTCAATCTTCTTCTCAAGAAAAAAAAAAAAAAAGGCAGGAGAAGCCCTGGAAGAATTGAAGCTGCTTCTTTGAATTTGCAATTCAACGTGTAAATTCACCACAGGACTTGGTAAAATGAGGAATTAAACCTCTGTCTTTAGATTTACAGTCTAATGCTTTACTCAGCCATTCTACCCATGTTCATTAACCACTGATTATTCTCAACTAATCATAAAGATATTGGTACCCTACACTTACTATTTGGTACCTGAGCTAACATAGTAGGAACAGCCCTAAGCCTGCTGACTCGTGCTGAACTAGGTCAACCTGGAACCCTGCTCAGAGACGACCAGATTCATAACGTAATTGTAACTGCACACGTGTTTGTAATAATCTTCTTTATAGTGATGTCAATCATAATTGGAGAGTTTGATAACTGACTAGTTCCTCTAATAATTGGCTTCCCCGACAGAGCATTTCCCCAAATAAATGACATGAGCTTCTGACTTCTCCCCAGCTTCATTCCTACTACTTCTAGCATCATCTATAGTCGAAGCTGGGGAGGGAACAGGCTGAGCCGTGTACCCTCCTCTAGCCGGCAACCTAGCCCATGCAGGAACCTCAGTAGACCTAACCATTTTTTCTTTGCACCTGGCGGGTGTCTCCTCAATTTTAAGGGCTATTAACTTCATCACAACAATTATTAATATTAAACCCCCTGCAGTATCACAATATCAAACTCCCCTATTCATGTGATCTGTGCTAATTACTGCCATATTATTACTCCTCTCACTCCTTGTAATAGCAGCTGGTATTACAATATTATTAACAGACCGGAATCTAGACCCAGCAAGAAGAGGGGACCCCATCCTGTACCAACCCTTATTCTGATTATTCAGACACCCTGAGGTATATATTCTTATTTTACCCAGATTTGGAATAATTTCCCACATCATAACTTATTATTCAGGAAACAAAGAGCCATTTGGCTATATGAGAATGGTCTGAGCTATGATATCAATTGGGTTCTTAGGATTTATCGTATGAGCTCACCATATGTTCATAGTTGGAATAGACATTGACACATGGGCTTACTTCACATCAGCTACTATAATTATTGCTGTCTCAACTGGAGTAAAAGTCTTTAGTTGATTGGCAACACTTCACAGGGGTAACATTAAGTGATCTTCCGCTATAATCTGAGCCCTAGGCTTCATTTTCCTTTTTACGGTAGGAGGCTTAACTGGAATTGTTCTACCAACCCTTCCCTTGACATTGTTCTCCGTGACACATATTATGTAGTCACACATTTCCATTAGGTGTTATCAATAGGGGCTGTCTTTGCTATTATAGGAGGATTTTTGCATTGATTCCCACTATTCTCAGACTACACCCTTAACACTACATGAGCCAAAATCCATTTTGTGACTGTATTTGTAGATATAAATATAATCTTCCCACAACACTTAGGGCTATCTGGTATACCATGACACTATTCTGATTACCCAGATGCATTTACAATATGAACCACCATTTTATCCATAGGCTCATTTATCTCTTTAACAGCAGTTATACTAATAATCTTCATTATCTAAGAGGTATTCGAATCTAAATGAGAAGTCTTGACTGTATATTTAACCACAACAAATTTAGAGTGATTAAATGAATGCCCTCCACCATACCATACATTTGAAGAGCCTACATACGTCAACTTAAAATAAGAAAGGAAGGAATCGAACCCTCTATTACTGGTTTCAAGCCAACATCATAGCCACTATGTCTTTCTCAATTAATGAGATGTTAGTAAAATATTACATAACTTTGTCAAAGTTAAGTTATAGGTGAAAACCCTATACATCTCATATGGCATACCTCATACAACTAGGCTTCCAAGATGCAACATCACCCATTTATAGAAGAATTATTGCATTTTCATGACCACACACTAATAATTCTCTTTTTAATTAGCTCACTAGAACTTTACATTATTTCACTAATATTAACAACAAAACTAACTCATACTAGCACAATAGATGCACAGGAGGTGGAAACAATTTGAACTATTCTGTCAGCCATTATCTTCATTTTAATTGCCCTTCCATCTTTAAGAATTTTATATATGATAGATGAGATTAACAACCCTCCCCTTACAGTAAAAACTATAGGACATCAATGATATTGAAGTTGTTATGAATATACAGATTATAAAGACTTAAGCTTTGACTCCTATATAATTCCAACATCAGAATTAAAACCAGGAGAACTAAGGTTACTATAAGTAGACAACGGGGTCATACTACCAATAGAAATAGCAATTCAAATATTAATTTATTCTGAAGATGTACTACACTCATAAGTTGTGCCTTCTTTAGGATTAAAAACAGATGCAATCCCAGGTCGTCTAAATCAAACAACCCTCATGTCAACCTGACCAGGTTTATATTGTGGACAATGTTCAGAGATCTGCAGATCAAGTCATAGTTTCATGCCCATTGTTCTTGAACGAGTCCCACTAAAATACTTTGAAAAATGATCTGCACTGATACTATAAAATTGTTAAGAAGCTAAATTAGCACTAACATTTTAAGTTAGAGATTGAGAGTATAATGCTCTCCTTGACGACATGCCACAACTAGACACATCAACATGATTTACAATAAACATCAATATTTCTAGCTCTTTTTATTATTTTTCAAGTAAAAATCTCAAAACATAGTTTTTATTATAACCCAGAAACAACATTAACCAAAACACAAAAACAAAGCACCCCTTGAGAAACAAAATGAGTGAAAATCTATTTGCCTCTTTCATTACCCCTATAATTCTAGGCCTCCTCCTCATTACTCTTATCGTCATATTCCCTAGCTTATTATTCCCAACATCAAATCGATTAGTAAATAGCCACCTCATTTCTCTCCAACAAAGAATGCTCCAACTTGTATCAAAACAAATAATGGGAATTCACAACATCAAAGGACACACATGGATATTAATAATAATGCCCTTAATCCTATTTATTGGATCAACAAATCTACTAGGTGTACTACCTCACTCATTTACACCAACCACACAACTATCAGTGAACCTGAGCATAGTCCTCCCCCTATGAGCAGGGGCTGTAATTACAGGCTTCAACAACAAAACTAAAGCATCACTTGCTCACTTTTTACCACAAGGAACACCAACTCCATTAATTCCAGTACTAGTTATCATTGAAACTATCAGCCTTTTCATTTAACCAATAGCCCTAGCCGTATGACTAACAGCCAATATTACTGCAGGACATTTACTAATTCACCTAATTGGAGGAGCTACACTCGCAGTAATAAGCATTAGGACCATAATGGCTCTTATTACATTTATTATTCTAGTCCTACTAACAATTCTTGAATTTGCAGTAGCTATATTTCAAACCTATGTATTTACCCTCTTAGTTAGTCTTATAACACATAATGACACACCAAACCCACGCCTATCATATTGTAAACCCAAGTTCTTTACCCCTTATAGGAGCCCTATCAGCCCTCTTAATAGCATCTGGCCTATATGATTTCACTTCAAACCGATTGCCCTATTAATACTTGGCTTAACAACAAATATACTCACAAAATATCAATGGTGACGAGATATTGTCCGAGAGAGCACCTTTCAGGGACATCACACTCCAACAGTCTGAAAAGGCCTCCGCTATGGAATGATCCCTTTCATTATATCTGAAGCCTTATTCTTCACCGGGTTTTTCTGAGCATTCTAATAGTCCAGTCTCATCCCTACACCCGAGCTAGGTGGCTGCTGACCCCGAACAGGCATTCATCCACTTAACACCCTAGAAGCCCCACTACTTAACACTTCTGTCCTACTAGCCTCAGGAGTCTCTACTATCTGGGCCCATCAGAGCCTTATAGAAGGAAACCGCAATCACATATTACAAGCTCTATATATTACTATTGCACTAGGTCTGTGTTTCACATTACTACAAGCCTCAGAATACTATGAAGCACCTTTTACCATCTCAGATGGGGTTTATATTTCAGCTTTTTTCACTGGTTTCCACGGCCTCCACGTCGTTATTGGATCTACTTTCCTAATTGTCTGCTTCTTCCGCCAACTGAAATCCCACTTCACTTCCAATCACTACTTTGGCTTTGAAGCTGCTGCTGATATTGACACTTTGTAGACATAGTATGACTCTTCCTCTATGTATCTATCTATTGATGAGGTTCATATTATTTTAGTATTAACTAGTACAACTGATTTCCAATCAGTTAGTTTCAGTCTTGTCTGAAAAAGAATAATAAATCTAATACTAGGCAATGGCAACCCACTCCAGTACTCTTGCCTGGAAAATCCTATGGATGAAGGAGCCTGGTAGGCTACAGTCCATGGGGTCACAGAGTCAGACACGACTGAGCGACTTCACTTTCACTTTTCACTTCAATGCATTGGAGAAGGAAATGGCAGCCCACTCCAGTGTTCTTGCCTGGAGAATCCCAGGGATGGGGGAGGCTGGTGGGCTGCCGTCTACGGGGTCACACAGAGTCAGACACGACTGAAGCGACTTAGCAGCAGCAGCCCTCCTAACTAACCTCACGCTAGCTACACTACTTTACATTATTGTATTTTGACTTCCCCAACTAAATGTGTATTCAGAAAAAAAAAAAAAAAAGTCCATATGACTGTGGATTCGATCCCATGGGATCAGCTTGCCTACCTTTCTCCATAAAATTTTTCCTAGTAGCCATCACATTTCTCTTCTTTGACCTGGAAATTGCACTCCTTTTACCACTACCTGGGACCTCACAAATAACCTAAACACAATGCTCACCATGACCCTCTTCCTAATCCTACTATTATCCGTAAGCCTAACCTACGAATGAACTCAAAAAGGACTAGAATGAACTTAGTATGGTATTTAGTTTAAAACAAAATAAATGATTTTGACTCATTAGATTATGATTGAACTCATAATTACCAAATGTCTCTAGCATACATAAACATTATAATAGCATTCACAGTATCCCTTGTAGGACTATTAATATACTGATCCCACCTAATATCATCTCTTCTATGCCTAGAAGGAATAATATTATCTCTATTTGTTATAGCCACCCTAATTATATTAAACTCACATTTTACTTTAGCTAGTATATTACCTATTATCTTGCTGGTCTTCATGGCCTGTGAAGCAGCACTAGGCTTATCCCTACTAGTAATAGTATCAAACACATATGGTACTGATTATGTACAAAACTTTAATCTACTCTAATGTTAAAATATATTATCCCCACAGTAATACTTATACCCCTAACCTGACTATCAAAATGTAATATAATCTGGATTAATTCTACAACCCATAGCCTGCTAATCAGCCTCACAAGCCTACTCCTCATAAATCAATTTAGTGACAACAGCCTCAACATTTTGCTAGTTTTCTTTTCTGATTCTCTATCAACACCACTATTAACCCTAATCATGTTGCTTCTTCCCCTAATATTAATAGCTAGTGAACATCACCTATCAAAAGAAAATCTGCTGCTGCTGCTGCTGCTGAGTCACCCCAGTCGTGTCCGACTCTGTGTGACCCCACAGACAGCAGCCCAACAGGCTCCCCCATCCCTGGGATTCTCCAGGCAAGAACACTGGAGTGGGTTGCCATTTCCTTCTCCATTGTGTGAAAGTGAAAAGTGAAAGTGAAGTCGCTTAGTCGCTTCCGACTCCTAGCGACCCCATGGACTGCAGCCCACCAGGCTCCTCCATCCATGGGATTTTCTAGGCAAGAGTACTGGAGTGGCTAAAGAAAATCTAACCCCCAAAAAACTATACGTCACCATACTAATCTTACTACAACTATTCCTAATCATAACCTTTACCACTATAGAGCTAATCCTCTTTTATATTCTATCTGAAGCAACACTAGTCCCACCACTTATTATTATCACCCGATGATGGAACCAAACAGAGCACCTGAACACTGGCCTCTACTTCCTATTTTATACAGTAGCAGGTTCCCTCTCACTGCTGGTCACACTAGTCTACATCCAAAACACCATAAGATCCCTAAACTTCCTAATACTTCAATACTGAGTACAACCAATACCTAGTTCCTGTTCAAATGCTTTTTTGTGTGTGATTAGCATGCATAATTGTCTTCATAGTAAAAATACCACTATAAGGCCTCCACCTTTGACTACTCAAAGCCCATGTAGAAGTCCCCATTGCAAGCTCCATAGTTCTTGGAGCAGTCCTACTGAAACTAGGAGGATATGGCATACTACAAATTACAATACTCCTAAACCCAATAACCAACTTGATAGCATATCCATTCATTATGCTCTCCTTATGGGGTATAATCATGACTAGCTCAATTTGCCTTCCTCAAACAGACTTAAAATCACTCATCACATACTCCTCTGTCAGCCACATAGCACTTGTATTGTAGTCATTCTTATCCAAACACTTTGAAGCTACATAGGCACTGCTGCTAAGTCACTTCAGTCGTGTCCAACTCTGTGTGACCCCATAGATGGCAGCCCACTAGGCTCCTCCATCCCTGGGATTCTCCAGGCAAGAACACTTGAGTCGGTTGCCATTTCCTTCTCCAAGGGAT
The DNA here is from genome assembly GCA_006410635.1 of Cephalophus harveyi. Classification (NCBI taxonomy): domain Eukaryota; kingdom Metazoa; phylum Chordata; class Mammalia; order Artiodactyla; family Bovidae; genus Cephalophus; species Cephalophus harveyi. The sequence goes on along the minus strand of SJYT01068619.1, from coordinate 17,265 downwards.
CTTCCCGACCCAGGGATCAAACCTGGGTTTCCTGCATTGTAGGCAGACGCTTTACTGTCTGAGCCACCAGAGAAGTACTACTATAATAAGTAATTATATTTATATATACCAAATATTAATAGATCTAAAGGGAAAATTGTCACAATCCACTAATCCTAGGGAGCATTAGCATCCTACTTATATCAGCAGAATAATTATACTGAAAGAAAATCAATAAGAAAACCATGACCTTAAGTGAAACATTAGACCAGTGGATTTGGATGGGTTTATATAGAACATTCCATCCAAATGCAGCATAGTGCACATTTTTTCTCAAATACTCATGGAAGGTTCTCAAGGATAGACTATATGATAGGTTACATAACAAGTCTCAGTAAATTTAAAAGGATTGAAATAATTTTAAGCATAGTTTCTGATGACAATGGCATGAAACTAAAAATCAATTAAAAGAAGAAGGCCAAAAATATCAAAAGTATATGGAGACTGAACAACATGCTAATGAATAACAATTGTGTCAAGGAAGAAATGAAAAGAGAGAAAAAAAAAAAAAAAACAACTACTACCTGAAGACAAATCAAAGTATGACACATCAAATTCTTTGAGATGAAAAAAAAAGAAAAAATTGTACAGCAATACTGTCATATATCAAGAAACAAGAAAAAAAAAATGAAGTAAGTCTAAACTTACCCCTAAATGAACTAGAAAAACAACAAAATAGAGCAATGAGAAGCAGTCCCAAGATGGTGGAGGAATAGAATGTGGAGACCACTTTCTTCTTCACAAATTCATCAAGATTATTTGAATGTGTACAACTTCTACAAAACAACTTCTGAATGCTTGTGGAGGACACCAGATAGCCAGAAAGGCAGCCCAAATTCTTCAAAGGAAGTATGATAGAATATAAAAGGTGAAAACAGAGACAAAGGATTTGGGATAGAGACCCATCCTGGGGAAGGAGTCATGAAGGAGGAGAAGTTTCCACACAGTATGGGACCCTTTCACAGGCAAGGTCTGTGGAGAGATTTGGAATCTCAGATGCAACATAATTGGAAACAAACACACACACACACACACACACACACACACACACAAAACCACAAAATATGCAGTTAGCCTCAATTACCAGGTGATGAACAGGGAGGTCTGGCATGAAGAGGTTCATGGGGTTGCAAAGAGTCAGACATGACTGAGCGACTGAACTGAACTGAACCAGTGGGGGGTTGATGTGGGAGCATGAGATGCATCATCTATCCTTAGGGTAAGTACTGGGTTTAAATGTCCTGAGGATAATCTGAAGGGCTTAATGTGAGATAGCTACCCAAACCATGGGATTGCCAGAGAGAGGAAAAAAAGCACCATTCCCATAAAAATCTCTAAGGAGGCATGGTGACCCTTGGAGCACTCACAGAATAAAGTATTGCACCCTGGCAAATACCAAAGGAGAGCGAATGATTGTCATCTACCACCCTCCCTGCCAGAGGCAGAGGGGCAGGTGTACAACAGCCAGAGGCTGAAGGCAAGGGGCTGCTGCAATCTCAGTCTCAGAGGCCGAATTTTCTATCAAACTATGAACAGGCTGCCTGTTGTAAACCAAGACTTCCTGGGATCCTGGGAGGTTCACATCAACCAGGACCAGGAATGTCATAGCCTGAGATTAACACCCCAAAGGAGACACACCTCATACCAGAGACTGTGCCTTTATGGCCCACCTAGCAAACTGAGTGGTCAGGACCAGGGAGGTTCATAACGTGTATGGCCCAAGTGGGACAGTGCACTCACCAAGAACTTGGTCATCTGAGCAGCTTGGACTTGGGAAGGGTACAAAACACACAGCCTTTCTGTGACCTTATGGAGTACCCAAGAACCTGAGTGTCTTAGACCTGGGAAGTGCATTAAAGGCAGGGCCCACTTCAGACAGTGCCCTCACAGAGCACACAGGAGCTTGAATAGTGTGGACCCAGGAGGTACAAGATGACTTGGACTGTGGCAAACCCAGTGAGTTCCATCCAAGGGGAGCACTCCTCGCACATGCCAGCAGAATTTGTTTGCAGTGTCCCTCTTTCTCCACAGCACAACTGAGCAAGTGAAGCCTGAGTAATTGGCCAACTGTGCTCCCTAGTGTCTGGGAGAAATTAGACACTGAAGAGGCTTGTAAACAGAGGAGGCCAAAATAAGCAAAGAAGGGAAAACCACCTAGGAAGTGACAGGTGCAATATATTAAAATCCTGAAGTTAATGATAAGACTATGCATTTGAGGGGCAAATACAGAAATTAAAGACAAGTACAAGCCAGAACAAGGGATTATCTGAAACTGAACTGACACAACACTGCTCACATCAGCCTCAGAGAAATTCCTAGATATATTTTTACTATTATCACTTTGTGTTTAATTTTTAAAATTTTAGATCTTTATTTCTCCTCTCAGTTTCATTTTTATAGCCTATAATTACTGTTCTAAAAAGAACACTACATTTTAAAAACATATATATATATATATATATATATATAATTTTTTTAGGATTGATTTTGTTTCATTTTTTAAATCACATTTTTGAGAGTCTAACCTCTAATCTAGGTCTTTAATTTTCCCCATTTGATACTTGTTATCAGTTTTCTACCTTTAAAAACCTAATCTTTAGTATGGGTTTTCACTTAGTAATTTGTCTACTGGCTTGATTTCTCTCACCCTTTTGACTCTCTTATTTCTCCTCCTGGTCATCTCTATCTCCCTGTCCCTCTTTATTCTCTATATAACTCTGTGAATCACTCTGTGTGTTTTTGGCTGTGCAGAGTTGCTTCAGCATTAACCTAGGGCCTTTGGTTTCTGTGCTGTGTGGATGGAGAACTCTTGAGGTTAATGTCAGAGGGGGACTGAAACCCTGAGGCAGGACGCTCAACTCCAGAACATTAGACCATCATAGAACTCCTGACCATGGGGAACAAAAATAGGCAAGAGCTAACCCCAAAGTCTCCATACTTACACTGAATCCAAACTCAATGGCCCAAGATGCAGCAAGTTCCAGTGAAATGTCCCCACATTGATTCTCCAGCAAAACAGGATCACAACTCTGAACATTAAAAGATGGGCTGACCAAAGTCATGCCAAACTCAAAGACACCTCAAAACTCTTTATTGGACACGTCATTGCACTCCAGAGAAAAGAGATACAAATCCACTCATCAGAACACAGACACAAATTCCCCAAACCAGGAAATCTTGACAAGCTACTGGTCCAATCACAACCATAGGGAGCAGACTTCACAATAAAGAGAAACCATGGGCCCCAAGCCTGTAGAAAAGAGACCCCAAACACATAAATCTAAATGAAATGAAAGCACAGAGAAATATACAACAGGTGAAGAAATATAATAAAAATCCATTAGTCAAAACAAACAAACAGCAGCAACAACAACAACAACAACAAAAAGAAGTGGAGGAGATAGGGAGTCTAACTGAAAAATAATTCAGAATAATGATAGTAAAGATGAGCCAAAATCTTGAAAAAGAATGGATTTACAGATAAACAGACTGATGACACAGTTTGAGAAGATGCAAGATATCCCTAACAAGGACCAAGAAGAAATAAAGAGGAGTCAATCAATAATATACAATGCAGTAACTAAGATTAAAAACACTCTAGAGGGAACCAACAGCAGAATAACTGAGGCAGAAGAAAGGATAAGTGAGGTGGAAAGTAAAATGGTGGAAATAAATGAAGCATGATGGAAAAAAAAAAGAGTTAAAAGAAATGAGAAAAATTACAGAGACCTCTGGGACAATGTCAAATGCCCCATCATTTGAATTATAGGTGTCCCAGAAGAAGAAGCCAAAAGGAAAGAACATGAGATAAAACTTGAGGAGATAATAGTTGAAAATTTCCCTAAAAGGCAGAAGGAAATAGCTACCAAATTGCAGGAAACTCAGAGAATTCCAAATAGGATAAACCCAAGATAAAACACACCAAGATTCATAGTAATTAAACTAGCAAAAATTAAACATAAAGAGCTAATATTAAAGGTAGCAAGGGAAAAGAAACAAATAGCTTACAAGAGAATCTTTGTAAGGATAATGGCTGATCTTTCAATAGAAACTCTTCAAGCCAGAGAGAATGGAAGGACAAATTTAAATTGATGTAACATAAAAAACTACAGCTAAGATTACTCTATCCAGAAAGGACTTTATTCTGATTGGAAAGAGAAATAAGAAGCTTTACAGATAAGCAAAAGCTGAGAGAATTCAGCACCACCACACCAGTTCTTCAACAAATTAAAAGGGATTTTCTCTAGATAAACACACACAAAAATTTTATAAAAGCAAACCCAAAACAAAAAGCAAATGGTAACAGGATCATACTTATCAATAATTGCATTAAATGTAAATGGGCTAAATGCTCCAAACAAAAGACAAATACTGGACAAGTGGATTCAAACAAACAAAAAAACGTATATATGTTGTCTACAAGAGACTCTCAAACCTAGGGACATATGCAGACTGAAAGTGAAGGGGTGGAAAAGGATATTTCATGCAAAAGGAGATCAAAAGAAAGTAGGAGTAGCAATGCTCATATCAGTCAAAATAGACTTTGAAATAAAAACTGTGACAAGAGACAGAGAAAGACACTAAATTATGATCAAGGGTTCAACCCAAGAAGAAGATATTACAATTATAAATACATATGCACCCAATATAGAAACACCTCAATACATAAGGCAAATGCTAACAAGTATGAGAGGGGAAATCAGCAGTAACACAATAATAGTGGTAAACTTTAATACCCCACTCACACCTATGGATGGATCATCCAAACAGAATTAAGTAGGAAACACAAGCTTTGAATGACACACTAGACCAGTTAGACCTAATAGATAGCTAGAAGGCATTTCATCCAAAAACCATGGATTTCACCTTTTTCTCAAGTGCACACAGAGCATTCTTCAGGATAGATCACATCCTGGGCAACAAGTCTAACTTTGATAAATTTTAAAAACTGAAATCATGTCAAGCATCATTTCTGTTAACAATGCGGCATGATTAAATATCAACTACAGGAAAAAAAATACTGTATAAAACACAAACAAATGGCTAAACAACATGCTTCTGAATAACTGATATCATGCAAGAAATCAAGTGAGGAATCAAAAAGGAAATCTAAACATACATGGAAACAAATGACAATGAAAACATGACAACCCAAAACCTATGGGATTCAGAAAATCAGTGCTAAGAGGGATTTGTTCACAGCAATACAAGTCTACTCCAGGAAACAAGAGAAACATCAAACACACAACCTAAGTTTCCATCTAAAATAACTAGAGAAAGAAGAAGAACGATAACAACAACAAAAGCAAAGTTAGTAGAAGGAAAGAAATAATAAAACTCAGCATAAATAAATGAAAAACAAAACAAACAACAGCAACAAAAAAAAAAAAAAAACAACGAAGGAGACTACAGCAAAGATCAACAACACTAAAAGCCAGTTCTTTGAGAAGATAAACAAAATAGATAAGCCATAGCTAGACTCATAAAGAAAAATATGATGAAATCAATAAAATTAGAATTGAAAATGGAGAAATCAGAACAGATAACATAGAAATAAAATAGGTCACAAGAGAGGGCTATGAGCAACTGTATTCCAATAAGAAGGACAAATTGGAAAATATGGACTTATTCTTAGAAAAATATAACCTTTGAAAACTGAACCAGGAAAAAATAAAAAATATGAACAGAGAAACCACAAGCTTGGAAATAGAAACTGTAATAAAAAATCTTACAACAAACAAAAGTCCACGACCAGATGGCTTCACAGGCAAATTCTACCAAAAATGTAGAGAGAAAACTGATACCTATCTTACTCAAACTCTTCCAGGAAATTGCAGAAGAGGTTAAACTTCCAAATTCATTCTATGAGGCCACCAACACTCTGATTTGAAAACCAGACAAAGAAGCCACAAAAGAAGAAAACTACAGGTCAACATCACAGATGAACATAGATGATAAAATCCTCAAACAAAATTTTACCAAATAGAATCCAAGAGCCTGGTAAAAAGATCATACATCATGACCGAGTAGGCTTTACTTCATAAATGCAAGGATTCTTCAACAGGGTACTCAGGGCTGGTCCACTGGGATGACCCAGAGGGATGGGATGGGGAGAGAGGTAGGAGGGGGGTTCAGGATGGGGAACACATGTACGCCCATGGCTGATTCATGTCAATGTATGACAAAACCACTACAATATTGTAAAGTAATTAGCCTCCAATTAAATTAAATACATTTAAAAAACCCCCAAATCAATCATGTTATACAACATATTAAAAACTTGAATGATAAAAATCATAAAATTATCTCCATAAATACATAGAAAAATTTGACATAATTAAAAGCCAATTTATGATTAAAAAACAAACAACCAACCAAAAAAATCCTCTCTGGAAGGAAGGCATGGAAGGAACATCAGTTCAGTGGCTTAGCCATGTCTGACTCTTTGAACCCTGAGGGACTGCAGCACGCCAGGCTTTCCTGTCCATCACTCACTCCCAGAGCTTACTCAAACTCATGTCCATCAAGTTGTAATGCCATCCAACTATCTCATCCTCTGTCCTCCCCTTCTCCTCACAGCTTCAATCTTACCTAGCATCAGGGTCTTCTCCAATGAGTTAGTTCTTCACATCAGGTGGCCAAAGTTATGGAGTTTCAGCTTCAGCATCAGTTTTTCCAATGAATAATCAGGTCTGATTTCCTTTAGGATGGACTGGTTGGGTCTCCTTGCAGTATAAGGGACTCTAAAGAGTCTTCTCCAACATCAGAGTTCAAAACCATCAACTCTTCAGCACTCAGCTTTCTTAATAGTCCACCTCTCACACCCACACATGACTATTGGCAAAACCATTGCTTTGTGTAGATGGACCCATTTGGCAAAGTAATGTACTTGATTTTTATCATTCTGTCTAGATTGGACATAGCTCTTCCTCCAAGGAACAAGTGCCTTAATTTCATGATTACCATCACCATCTGCAGTGATTTTGGAGCCCCACAAAAAAATAAAGCCTCTCACTGTTTCTATTGTTTCCCCATCTATTTACCACGAAGTGATGGAACTGGGTGCCATGATCTTAATTTTCTTGATGATGAGTTTTAAGCGAACATTTTAACTCTCCTGTTTCACTTTCATCAAGAGTCTCCTTAGTTCTTCTTTGCTTTCTGCCATGAGAGTGGTGTCATCTGCATATTTGAGGTTATTTATATTTCTCCCAGCAAGTTCAGTTCCAGTTTGTGCTTCATCCAGACTGTCATTTTTCATGATGTACTCTGCATATAAGTTAAATGTACAGGGTGACAACATACAGCCTTGATATACTGCTTTCCCAATTTGGAACCAATCTCGTATTCTATGTCCAGTTCTAACTGTTGCTTCTTGAATTGGATGCAGATTTCTCAAGAGGCAGGTCAGATGGTCTAGTTTTTTCATCTCTTGAAGAATTTTCCAGTTTTTTGTGATCCACATAGTCAAAAGCTTTGGTGTAGTCAATAAGGCAGAAGTAAATTCTTTTCTGGAACTCTCTTGCTTTTTCAATGATCCAATGGATGTTGGCAACTTGATCTCTGGTTCCTCTGCCTTCTTTAAATCTAAGTTGAACTTCTGGAAGTTCATCATTCATGTACTGTTGAAGCCTGACTTGGAGAATTGTTGAGCATTATTTTGCTAGCGTGTCAGATAAGTGCAATTGTGCAGTAGTTTGAACATTCTTTGGCATTGCCTTTCTTTGGGATTGGAATGAAGACTGACCTTTTCCAGTACTGTGGCCACTGTTGAGTTTTCCAAGTTTCTTGGTATATTGAATGCAGCACTTTAACAGCATCATCTTTTAGGATTTGAAATAGCTCAACTGGATTTAAATCATATATCCTTTCTATGTAGAGGATCATATCATCTGCAAAGAGTGAGAGTTTTACTTCTTCTATTACAATCTGGATTCCTTTAATTATTTTTCTTCTCTGATTCTTATGGCTTTTATTATGTTGAAGCATGTTTCTTCTTTACCTACTTTCTGGAGAGTTTTTATCATAAATCTTTGCTGAATTTTACCAGAGGCTTTCTTTGCATCCATTGAAATAATCATATGGTTTTGATCTTTCAGTTTGTTAACATAGTATATTACATTGATTTTCAAATCCTGAAGAATGCTTGCATCCCTGGAATAAAGAAACAAAAAAGCTGCATATAGGAAACTATAAAAAATTGATAAAATAAAAGTCAAATATGACACAAAGAAATGGAAAAATATACCATGTCTGTGGATTGGAAGAATCAAAATAGTGAAAATGTTTATAGTACACTATGCAATCTCTGAATTTGATACAATCCCTATCAAGCGACCAATGGCATTTTTCACAGAGCTAGAACAAATAATTTCACACTTTGTAGGGAAATAAAAAATCTTTAAATAGCCAAAACAATCTTGAGAAAGAAGAATGAAATAGAAGGAATCAACCTTCCTGACTTTAGACTGTACTACAAAGCTACAGTCACCAAGGCAGTATGGGACTGGCACAAAGACAGGAATATAGGTCAGTGGAACAAAATGGAAAGTCCAGAGATAAATTCACACACCTACGGAAACCTTATTTTTGACAAAGCAGGCAAAAATATATGATGAAGAAAAGACAGTCTCTTTAAAAACTGCTGCTGGGAAAACCGGTCAATCATGTGTGAAAGAATGACACCAGAGCACTTTCTAATGCCATAGAGAAAAATAAACTCAAATGGATTAAAAATCTAAATGTAAGACCAGAAACTATAAAACTCTTGGATAAAAACATAGAACACTCTGTGACATAAATCACAGCAAGATCCTCTATGACCCACCTCCAAGAATAATGAAAATAAAAGCAAAAATAAACAAATGGGACCTATTTAAACTTAAATATTTTGCACATCAAAGGAAACTATATACAAGGTAAAAATATAATTTTCATAGTGGGAGAAAATAACAAAAGTAACAACTGACAAAGATTTAATCTCCAAAATATACAAGCAGCTCATGTAGTTCAATACTAAAAAATGAACAACCCAATCAGAAAGGGGTAAAAAGAACTAAATAGACTTTTCTCCAAAAAAGACATACAGATAATTAATACACATGAAAAGATGCTCCATGTCATTCATTATTAGAGAAATGCAAATCAAAACCACAACGAGGTATCATCTCATGCAGGTCAGAATGGCAATAATCAAAAAGTCTACAACAATAAATGTCAGGGAGAGTGAGGAGAAAATGGAACCCTCTTACAGTGTTGGTGGGAATGAAAACTGATACAGCCACTTTGGAGAACAGTGTGGAGAGTCCTTAAAAAACTGGGAATAAAACTGCCATATGACCCAGCAATCCCACTGCTGGGCATACACACCAAGGAAACCATAATTTAAAGAGACACATGTGCCTCAGTATTCATCTCTGCACTATTTTCAGTAGCTAAGACATGGAAGCAATCTAGATATCCATCAGCAGATGAATAGAAAAGGGAGTTTTGGTATGTATACACAGTGGAATATTAAATATAAAAGAATACATTTGAATCAGTTCTAATGAGGGGACTGACTCTGGAGTGTATTATATAGAGTGAAGTAATTCAGAAAGAGAAACATAAATATTGTATATTAATGCATATGTATGGAATTTAGAAAGATGGTAACTATGACCGTATATGCAAGACAGCAAAAGAGACATAGATATAAAGAACAGACTTTTTTCACTCTGTGGGAGAAGGGAAGGAGGGATGAGTTGAAAGAATAGCATTGAAACATGTATATTGGTCTTCCCTGGTAAGTCAGATGTTAAAAAACAATCTGTCTGTAATGTGGGAGACCTGGGTTCAATTCCTGGTTTGGGAAGATCCCTTGGAGAAGGGAATGACTACCCAGTTCAGTATTATTCCCTGGAGAATTCTGCAGACCTACTACCATATGTAAGATAGATAACAAATGCAAGTTTTGATTCATGAATCAGGGCCAATGTTCTGGGACAGCCCAGAGGGATGGGGTGAGGAGTGAGGTGGTTGAGGGGATTCAGAATGGGGGGATACATGTGTATCCATGGATGGTTCATGTCAATCTATGGCAAAAATCATCACAATATTGTAAACTAATTATCCTCTAATTAAAATAAATCAATAAAAGAAAGAACAGAAAAGCCTAAAATCAGTAGAAGTAAGAAAATATTTAAGATCTGAGTGTAAATAAATGCAACAGCCACTAAAAAGACAAATATATTAATAAAACTATGTTCTATTTATTTGAAAATAAGAATAAAAATGACAAATATTCACAAAGACAACATGGGAGAAGGCTCTGATAAATAAAATCAAAAAACAAAGAGGAAATAGCAATGGATACTGCAGAGATGCAACAGAATGTAAGAGAATATTATGAAGAGATGGACGCCATTTAAGTGGACAGTTTAAGAGAAATGGATTAATTCTTAGGATCATACAGCTTTCCAAGACTGAATCATGAAGAAGCTTAGACATCCATAAAAATATTAAAAGAAGAGTAATAAAAAACTTCCACAAAACCAAAAGCTCAATGACCTTCACAGGAGAATTATATCAATCATTCAAAGATTTATCTATACTTCTCAAACTCTTCCAAAAAATTAAGAGGAGGAAATGTTTCCTAACTTATTTTACAAGGCCAACATTACCCTGATAACAAAATCAAAGACAACACACAAAGAGAATATTACAGAACAATATAATGAAAATAATTCTCATATATATTAGCAAAATACATGTATTAAAAGGATCAAGATGAGAATATATTAACAAGCTGCATATATTAAATATTGGTAAACTGTATATATTTAAAGGATCAAACAGAGAACATTGAAAAGATTGTATGCCATGATAAATTGAAGTTTATTTCAGAGATGTCAAGATAGCTCATAAATCAACCAATGTGGTTCACCATATCAACAAAATAAAAATCACATGATCTTCTCAATAGAGTTAGAAAAAAAAAAAAAGATGACAACATTCAAAACCCATTCATGTTTTCAAAAAATAAACTCCCAGTGAAACAGGCACAGAAAAATGTATCTCAAGTAACATGGGCTACTTATGACAAAATCACAGCTAAAATCAGATTCAGTAGTGGAAAACTGAAAACTTATCTTTAAAACCAGGATCAAGACAAAGAGGCCCATTCTCACCTCTCAGCATAGTATTGGAAGTCCTAGTCAGAAATTAAGCAAAAAGAAAAAAAAAAAATCCAAGTGGAAATGAAAGTAGTAAATCAGATAACTTTTCAAAAACTTAAGGAGCAGTTGGATTTTTCTTAACAGCACTGAGGAACACCTATTAGATTGACATTTTGGGAAAAAAAGAAAAAACTTTCTGAAATTTGAATAGATTAAAAAAAGATGTGGGGAGCGCCGTCAGGGTCAAGTTAGGAGGACATTATAGTAATCTCGTTACAGTAACAAAATGAGTGAAATTGAGGATGGATGTGTACAGAATCAGAAACCATTCAAGAGGTCAGATTAAAATGTAGAGAGAAAAAAAATCTAATTAGTTCTTGTCACCTGTAATAAATCAAGAAAATAACTATTTTGTTGTTTCCACTTTTCATCTGTCTTTTTAAGAACTGAAGAAAAGGAAGGATCATTGAACAATTACACAGAAATTAATTCTAGGTCCAACCCGGTTTAGCATCAGCATATGTTCTTAGGTTAGAACCTCAGTGAATTTCAATGCACCTTAAAAATGCCCCAAATACTCTCTGAGCTTCTTGCCTCACAACACTGTGGAGAGGCACAATGAAACGATGTTTGTGGACTATATACATATGCCAAGCTGAAAGTTATACATGGTCGCTTTTCTCATGACAGTAGATAGTTCTTTTAAATAACAAAAATGTAAATTATATTTGAAAACATTTCAAGAAGGACAGATTCCACAAGCTATTGATTCAATTATGATCTTCTTCATAAATAGAATATTCTTCATTGAATACATTCTGATGACTATTTCTTCTTCTAATATAGGTTGATTTTATCCAGTACTACACTAAAAAGTGATTGTAGCTGATTAGCTTTTTGGCATAAACGAATGTTATAAAAATTGTTGATGACCAAGAGAATATAAATTTGGATGTAAACTTTTAACATCCATCTTTAGAACATATATGACTAAATACATTAAATATCACTCCAGCAGAAATGTGGATACACTAAACATATATATCCAGCCTGATAAGTAGGTGTATGTCTGTTTATATAGATGTCTGTTTCACGTGCATGTACAATTGGATTTGAAAAGAATAAAATTAGGTTGATTATGATTGGAGAAATTTATGTAATGAATTGGACATGGAACAACAGACTGGTTCCAAATAGGAAAAGGAGTATGTCAAGGCTGTATATTGTCACCCTGCTTATTTAACTTATATGCAGAGGACATCGAGAAATGCTGGGCTAGAGGAAGTACAAGCTGGAATCAAGATTGCTGGTAGAAATACCAATAACCTCAGATATGCAGATAACATCACCCTTAGGGCAGAAAGGGAAGAAGAACTAAAGAATCTCTTGATGAAAGTGAAAGAGGAGAGTGAAAAAGTTGCTTAAAGCTCAACATTCAGAAAACTAAGATCATGGCATCTGGCCCCTTCACTTCATGGCAAATAGATGGGGAAACAGTGGCTGATCTTGTTTTTCTGGACTCCAAAATCACTGCAGATGATGATTGCAGCCATGAAATTAAAAGATGCTTATTCCTTGGAAGGAAAGTTATGACCAACCTGCAGTTCAGTTCAGTCGCTCAGTCATGTCCGACTCATTGCAACCCCATGAATCACAGCACACCAGGCCTCCCTGTCCATCACTAACTCCAAGAGTTCACTCAGACTCATGTCCATAGAGTCAGTGATGCCATCCAGCTAACTCATCCTCTGTTGTCCCCTTCTCCTCTT
>SJYT01068617.1:131358-176370 GCA_006410635.1 Cephalophus harveyi | reverse complement strand
TGAAACATGTATATAGGATTAGAATGGATTTTTTAAATGCTAATGAAAACATGTGCTACAGATATGCACACAAAAATTCAATTGTATCCTTTTGTTCTTAGACCTCTTCTTAGTCTCCAAGTGATATTTTATAGTATCCCACCTTCTTTTATTTCATCAGATATGGCATCATCCAGACGACTTACTTTGTTAAGATAACTGGTACCCTTTTGAGGGAGGGGGCAAAAGAACATATGGTGTATGTATGCCCCCTCCCCTTCTGAGGTGGGTGGGCAAAATAATGTATGGTTTAGGTGGAGATTTCAAGGCAGAGTTCCAAGTATGTTTTGAGCTGCAAAAAAAATAGAGATACATGGGTAACCTTTCAAGGTGAGTACTTGGGAGGGTATTCCATGTATTTATGCACAAAATCTGATTTTTAAATTTAAAATGTCTCTCATTATCCTTTTTTGTTTCTTCATTTCACAATTTTGTTTACTGACAAATGTCCCACTAGCAGACCTGTAAGGAAACTGAAATCTCTTTTAAGGTATTAAGATAAAAGTTCCTGTGGATTTAACCATGAGGTTATAGTTGTTAAAATTCATCATATGGTCCTCTTCTCCTCTTCTAGGTTGATTCCATCATGTCAATTGGAAATTGAGCCAGAAGTTAATTTTGGGACATTGGTTGCCAGTAGTAGAGTGTATTGTAAAGAGATTAGTATCATTAACCATGGCAGTGTGCCAGGTAAGTGCTTTCTATTCTATAAATTAACTTACACTTTTGGAAGAAAATTGGTAATGTTTGAAATATATTGTTGTTGTTCTCTCACTCAGTAATGTCCGACTCTTTGTGACCCCATGGACTGCAGCACACCAGGCTTCCCTGTCCACTATCTCCTGGATCTTGCTCAAACTCATGTCCATTGAGTTGGTGATGCCATCCAACCATCTCATGCTCTATCGTCCCCTTCTCCTCCTGCCTTCAATCTTTCTTGTGCAATTAATGTTTCTCTGATTTACCCTGGCCCTCAAAAATTAGGTCTGTCATTTGGAAAAGCTCAAAACTGAAGGTCCTTAAGTAAGATTACTATTTTAGAAACTGATAGGCAATATCAGGAAAAGTGAATCTACATCCTTATGATTCTTATTAATATAACTTGACTCAGATGACTGATGACCTCCTTGAGGATAGACATAGAATGGTGTCATAGAAGTGACACAGTCCCTAGAGCTTTCCAGAAATAGAATCAGGGCCCAGTGCCTTCCAAGCTGTGTAATCTGGGATGAGTATCTTTAAGAACATTGAACTTCAGATTCCTCATTTATAAACTGACTAATAAAATATACTGTGGTTAATTATGTATGTACTGAAGGCTATAATATGGTACTTGACTTATCACAAGTACTCAGGAAAGATTTGTTCTTTTCCTCTGTCATATTCAACTTTGAATTCACATACTGATCCCTAGCAGGCTCTTACTAACATTTTGTTGAAAGAAAAAGTGCTTCTCTCTTCTCCATGAGGTTATTTCTAGAGATTCTTACTGTGTGCATAACACTGAAGTGAAGTCGCTCAGTCATGTCTGACTCTTTGCGACCCCATGGACTGTAGCCTACCAGGCTCCATCCATGGGATTTTCCAGGCAAGAATACTGGAGTGGGTTGCCATTTCCTTCTCCAGGGGATCTTCCCGACCCAGGGATTGAACCTGGGTCTCCCACATTGCAGGCAGACGCTTTACCTTCTGAACCACCAGGGAAGCCAGTTTGCATAAAGGCATAGGGGTGTGTGTATGTGTGCGTGCACACATGTGCTTGTGTCTGCATGACCACACACTCGTCATTGATATATAGTAGGCATACAATCACTTATCCTTTCATTCTCTTGATTGAATGGTCAGCATCTGGGATAAGACTAACATTTTTCTCAAGCTGAGATGAGGACAAGCTCCAGACAGGCAGGACATTTCTCTCTTGAGATTGCTTGTTGGGTACATGAAACAGATCTTATATCTAAACCTGTCTTATACTAAGTGAGGGCATTCTGTGGGGCTGCTTGAATGAACAGTGGAAATTATTAAGACAAAGGAAGTCTGATACTTTACTGATTTCTTCCTGGGATATAAACAAATACAACTTACAATTGTTCCTCACTGAATGTTACTTATTTCACTTTCCATACTTTGTTTTTTTAAATTATTGAATTTCTGAGTTCTGTGAGATTGTGGAATATTAGGCTCATTTGTGCCTGACTCCAGTGTTAAGGATGAACTCTCTTATGGTGAGTTACTCTGGTCTAAATAGTCCTTTAGATCTGATTATGGAGCAGTGATATGTAATTGAAAGAATTTTATTTATATTATTTTACTTTCCAAAATTTTTCATAACTGTTGTCCATTACAAATTCTTCAATGCTTTGAGTCCTCATTACCCATAAGCACAATATATAAATATTCATGAGAATTATGTATTTTCATGAAGAAAAACACTTAAGCAGAAAATAGATTCAGCAACCAAAGATGATTTTAATAAAATTTTCCAAAAAGATTTTATGTGACAAATATTTTATAGTTTTAGAGTCAAAGATTAAGTGTTTACAAATACTCAGTGAAAGTGTTAGTTGCTCAGTCGTGTCCTGCTCTTTGCGACCCCTTTGACTGTAACCAGCCAGGCTCCTCTGTCCATGGAATTCTTCAGGTAAGAACACTGGAGTGGGTTGTCATTCCCTTCTCCAGAGGATCTTCCTGTCCCAGGGATTGAACCTGAGTGTCCAGCATTGCAGGCAGATTCTTTACCATTCAAACCACCAGGGAAGCCCTTGTGTATACTTAAGAGAACATCAAAAAGCCACACTCGGCAAGTTCATGATTTATATAGCTGTGTTTTCTCTCTGTGGTACTCTCACTGAGATAAATATTAGAGTTTATCTATGTAACAACTTCATGATGTTTTATATTAATAATCTATTGCTGCTGCTGCTGCTGCTACTGCTAAGTTGCTTCAGTCATGTCCAACTCTGCAACCCCATAGATGGCAGCCCACCAGGCTCCCCCATCCCTGGGATTCTCCAGGCAAGAAGACTGGAGTGGATTGCCATTTCCTTCTCCAGTGCACGAAAGTGAAAAGTGAAAGGGAAGTTGCTCAGTCGTGTCCGACTCTTAGCGACCCCATGGACTACAGCCTACCAGGCTTCTCCGTCCATGGGATTTTCCAGGCAGGAGTACTGGAGTGGGGTGCCATTGCTTTCTCTTTAATAATCTATTATGGAGTAACTATCCATGGATTTAGCTACATGTTGTCAAATACATTTTGTTGTATTGCCCCTTGTAAGAATGTTTGCCTAACTTACCAAGTAGTGCTTATCTTTTCACTTTGAGAAAACATGCTTTAGTCTTTAAGATGTTTCTAATATTAGTGTTTTGTGCTCTGGCAAACTCCATTTCCTCGTTTATGTTTTTATTGTTTCTTAGTTTTTAATCATTGAAGATTGGGAAAAAAATCTTAGCATTTTTTGAATTGCAAACATTTCCCTCTTCCCCTCTTGAATCTTTGGGTACTTTTTCTACTACCATGTTATTATGTGGAATAGTCTTAAAAGTCCATAGAGTGATCTTTACACCATTCCTAGATTTCAACGGCTACCTTAGGACTCCTTTAGGTTTATTTTACCCCAAATATATGACCTTTCTCTTGCTCTTAATGCCTGCTGCCTCTCTTCCCCTGATCATCAGCATCATCTCTCTACATCACTGTCTAGTAAAGCCTAGCATCATCTCTAAAGCAGGAAATTTGCCAAATTGGATCAGACCCAGAAGTGGTCCTAAGAATCCTCTCTTACCCAGAGAAGCACGCACTACTTATTCTCAGTGTATTTTTTGTTTGTCTCTTTTCTTGGAAATCAATGCCATGAAATCTCAACATACTTTTCATGTGTGACACAGCGTTGGGCATATATTAGGCATTCAGTGAGCATTCATTTAATTGATTTGACCCTGAGTGAGGTCTTCCAGAGTCCAAATCTTGGTTACAGTATTAACTGGCTGGGAGGCCCTGGACAAATAATTTATACTTCCTGAATACTCATTGCCTCACTTATACATTAGGGATAAACATAATACCTTCCTTGTATAATTGTGGTGATGATTAATAAAATGCTTAAAACACTCTCTGACGTATATTAAATGTTCAATAAATACAGTTGATGTTAGAATTATTCTTTTTCTCTGTCTTCCTTAATTCTCTTGTGGACCACTGTTCCTTTTCTCAGTACGTTAGAGTGAGTGTTCCTTAGCATTTGTCATGAACCCTCACGTTTTCTCAGTCACTCTGCTCTCCCTGGGCAATAGCTTCCATTCCTGTTACTTAACTGACGTCTATACAAGACTTTGCATTTATTTCAGGTTTTTCAGACTTAACACATCTAAAACTAAACTACTCAACTTCTCCCCCAAAGTTCTCCTTTTCTATTTTTCATTGAATGTCACCACCTTGTAGATGTGGCCAAGTCAAAAATTTGGCAAAATCCTTGACACCTCCCTCCTTTTCACCCTCTACCCCCTTACTGAGTCAATTATTAAATCATGTCTATCCACATCCTATGTCAGTAATCCTATTTTTCTTTGTCCCATTGTCACTGTTTTTTTCTTACAACAGGTCATCATCTTTTTTTGCCTTATAGTTATATCAACCTAAATTATCTCTCTGGAGTGTCTTATCTGCTTGTTCATTCTCCACACATTGGCCAGTTTCATATCTTGAAAAAAATGAAAATTTGATGACAAAAATTCTATCTATAACATCTTTCCTTCAATGACACCCTTCTCCTAGGACGATGTCCTTGCTCCTGCTGTTAACATTAAAAAAATAAAACAGTCAAATATTTCATTATTACTGATGGCATTACAGTTACATAAGACACAGTAATGTTTGTGTACTCACTATTTTAATATATTTAAAATATTCAACAATGTTCTTTTGTTAGGGGTTGTTCCTGGATAAGCTTTTGGACCGTTGACTTTAGACTCAGCCTTAACTGAACTCATATAGTTTTATTTTCTTGGAGAACTGAGTCAATGATACTTGTTTGTTTGTAATGGATATAATTTTACAGATTTTTGCTTTATATTATGACAGAAAAAATAAATATTTATGTCCTTACCATGTCTCTAAAAATGATTGGATTAACATATTTTGTTACTGTGAGTTTGTTTACCTTTTTTCATCAGGTCATTTCTGGACTTAAAGTTTTATTATCTTTTTATATTTTCAGTACTTTTATTATGCTAATATTTTCATTCTCCTAAGTTAAATGAATAATTTTAGAAAATGTCATCAAATGTGATTTAAAACTGGTAAGTTAGGAATCTTCAAAGTTGTTTATGTGGGCAGCATGCTCATTTGTGTTAATATTGTATAGTGATATCAAAGACACTCATGACTGGCTGCTCCCCATTTGTTGGACATTTTGACCACTGCTTGGTGCTAGGCACTGTGTGGGGTGCCAGGACTACAGAGATGAAAAGGATATAGTATCTGATATAGACTGCATGCTCTAATATAGGCACCAGACATTACCATAAACTATGGACCATTTCTGCTTTCAGAATAAGAAATAGTTGTGCCTTTCTTCTCATATGCTTTTTTATTCTAGAAATTCATTCCTTTCACTCTTTTCCTCTGTGAACTGCATTAACTACATAATGACAGAAAAATAATGAGTAGTAGTGGTGGCTATAAGCCCTGTGGTCAGAAACATCCAGGTGAAAATCCCAGCTCTATTAGTTATTAGCTGTAGTAGTCAACTAGTGATGTGGAAGGAGCCATACCATAATTCTGTAGCTTAAAAAAGCAATATTCTTGCCTGGAGAACTCCATGGACAGAGGACCCTGGCAGTCTACAGGCCATGGGGTTGCAAAGAGTTGGACTAATGCTTTTATGCAGATTAGCAGGAACTTGACTAAACTGGGTGACTCTGCTTCAGGTTGAGGCAGCCAGGCTGATCTGTTACTCACTGCAGGTCTGTGAGTCAGTTGGGTGGCGCTCTCTGCTCCACATTTGCTCCTTATGGGGCATAGGCCAAAGGGACAGCAGTTTCTCAAAAGAAATACTTTCAGTGGTCGAAGAGCAGGAGAACATCTGGGGTTGGAGCTGACATGTCACTTCTAGCTCCATGCTATTGGCCAAAGTGAATCACATGATCAGGCCCAGTCAAGGGGTAGGAAAACATACTTAATCCATGAGAGTGTGACAGTAAGCATGCAGAGAAGATGGAAGAATTGGAGTTGATCATCTAATCTATCATAATGTGTATTTTTGGACAAGTGACTTGACCTATCTAAGTATATATTTCCTTATTTATAAAATGGAGGTAATGCTTGAGCCTGTATCATAGATTTCATTTTGAGGACTAAGTAGAATAACATGCATAGCTCTTAGCGTGAGTGTCTGAGCAAAGTAAGCAGACAGTATATTTTAGCTGTTGGTGAGGGTTGAGTCTTAACACTAGGCTCAAATTTATTGGATGACCCTAGAGTCTGGACTTACAATCAGAGCTGTGATTCTTGGTCCACAGTAGACCATATACTCTGTAACGTGTGTCTGTCCCCTACTAAGTGAGTGAATTTTAATATTATAAGGATCCAAATGTAAACCATCTGCTCTCATTCTCCTTAGGTATCTTTAAAACAGAATACCAGGGCCAACTACCCATTGTCATTTTTCCAACCAGTGGTGTTGTGCAGCCAAAGTCATCAATGGCTATTAAAGTGGATTTCTGTGCAGACCAGCCCATAGTTGTAAATGAATTAGCAAAGTGAGTGTATACTATGATTCTTAATTCTAGTAGTGCTTGATAGTTTCCTGTTTCTCTTTTCATATATGCCTGTTGTCTTTGAATGTATGTTAGCTTCTTTGTTCTTTGAGTCAGCATTCATTCATTGAGTATCTGCTGTTTGCCAAGTACTAGAGACTGAAAAAATGTGAAGAACTGGAGAATGGCATATGGGTACACCTGGTAGGAGCTCAGTTTGAATTTTGTGAAGGTGAGGAAATGGATCAAGAAAGAGCTCCACTAAGGAGGTAGTAGTTGAATGAAACACCTGTTGTTGAGTAGAAATTGGCCAGCAAAGAGCAGTGGTGTGATTTGGGCTGAGTGTGTATGTGTGTGTGTGTGTGTGTGTGTGTGTGTGTAGGAGAGGTAGATATTGGTGATGGGAGTATGTTAGAGGAATGATTTCAGGCAGAGCAAGTAGAAGATGACTTCCTAGAGGTTAATAGACAGTGTTACACATCTTGAGATCTGAGGCAAAGAGATGGAGGTGAGGAGTGATGAACCCAGACAAACAGAATGGTGCAGGGTCCAGTTAAGGACCTTATAGGAAAGCTTTTTTTTTTTTTTTTGCTATACTTCTCAGTTCATTAGCAGGATATACAGTCAGTATAATGAATCACCACTAGTATTAAAACAATGAAATAGAAAACATCAGAATGCATCTCACATACTAAGTTCAAATGGCATTTTGTAAAATTTGTTTCATGTGTATGTGTGTCTGTGTGTGTGTGTGTGTTTTGCATTGCAGTGTAAAATGCATTTCTCACTGAATGCCACAGTTCAAAAAAAAATGTTTGAGAAATAGTTGTGAGCCCTGATACAAACTTAGGTTTTATTGTAAAGGCCGTGGAATCTCAGGAAAGTTTTAGGATGGGGTGTCTTAATTAGTTTTCATTTTAGAAATCTCACATTAATAGCAGTGTACAAAATCAAGGAGTACATATGTGGAGTGGATAGTCTGACTAGAAATTATAATAGTAAGGCAGAAGAGAAATAATGAAGGCCTCAGCTAAGGTACAGATTGGGAATATGGAGAGAAGTATGCAGAATGGAGGTATGTTATGGAGGTAGATTTGACTAGATTTAGTAACTGGTTATAGAAAGACAAAGTAAGAGGAGGTTCAGGTCTGTGGTAGAAGATCTTGACTCCAGTTGTAACATTGGAATTGATTTGCTTTGCAGAATCCTTTGGAGCCTATTAGATTTACTTATATTGAGTCCCATAAAAAAATTTGGTCTAGGTATATTGCTTTGAGAGTTGTCAGTTCGTAAGTTGTAGCTGAAGCATGAAGTGTTAAAAATAACTTTGAGAAAGAGAGTAGAGTATAAAAGAGTAGGAGAGAAACAGCATTATTCATGGAATTTACAAAATACCCAAGTCTTGGGAGAATAAGAAGATAGAGTCTAAATAAGTTGAAGGAAAAGCATGAAAGTATGCTGTCAAGAAATCTAAGTGAGGGGAGATGTGTAAACAGATGATATCAACCATGCCCAATGTGACAGAGATAGAGTGTAAGTTAAGGACTTTGGTGGTTTGGTCATTGATTTGTGCTATCTGATGGGGCAAGATTCAAAAGGATTGCATTTATGCCAGAGAGGGATAAATGTAAGGTAAAGGAAGTTTCAACAGTAAATTCAGATTAGTCTGAAAAATGAAGTTTTATGAGGGGAGATATTCATTTCAGCAAATAAGTGAATAAGCAAATAAGTTTTGCCAAGATACTTTGCTTCATAGAGAATTGGATTATTAGGATGAAGATGAAGTTGGTGAGTGGCCTTGTGGAAATGAGATGATTAGAAAAGAATCTCAGAATTCTAGAACTAGAGGTGGCCATATAAATCTTCCTATGTAACTCTAGTATTTACAGAATAATTGGTGATATGGAAATATCCATAAATTTCTTTTAGGTCAATTCACGCAGTTATTTTCCATCTTTGTTGTTTCCCGGAGACAATAAATTAGGTTGCTCATATGCCATTCTACTGTGCAGGTTCAGACAGACAGAAGGAGATGACAATCTGTGTCACATACATGAAAGGAACTTCTCTTAGGTCTTCGAATTTTAATTATAATGTGATTTTATAAAATTTCTGCTTATATAAGCATTTAGGAGAAAGTGTATAGAATTCTAATTAAAATATATATGTATAATTCATTATCTTGTAGAGTGAGTTTGCAAGATCGTCCAGACATATTCTTGAATATCAGAGCTCATGTGGTTGAGCAGATTATTGAATTGTTAAACATAAATAATGATAAAAAGTTGGAATGCATAAGCTTTGGTTCTGTTTTCTTTGGAACGTCAAAGATTGAACGTGCACTTCTGTACAATAATAGCCCAGAACCTGTAAACTGGGTAGCCATAATGCAAGATGATTCCATTGGAGAAGAATTGGTAAGTAAATAATGGGACGGAGGAAGATCAGGTATTACGTTTTGAAACAGATTGTTTTGAACTTACTAATAACCAACAAGCTGTTTAATTACTCTAAAAATGTTTTAACATGAAGATATGATTTCATTTCATGTGTTTCCAAGGATGACCTCAAAAAGTTTAGTAAATCAAGCTGACCCTGAAGTAATCTATATGTGAAATAAACTAGATGGGTATTAATATATCTTAGTGGCTAATTGTGGGGGTTTATGTTCTCATCAATTTTTCAGTAGTTCTTTAAGTTTTATGAGATGCCTTGATCAAATTTATGTATGTTACTTTAAAGACATACATTTTCTCTATATCTAGTCTCTGGAATTTCAATAATTATTTTATGACCACATTTTAAAATACTTTTTGTATATTTGCCTTAATACTCTTTTATTTCTGATTTTATATTACAGGGTACAAATATTAAACAAAGAACAGATGTTGCTTTAAATAATCTCACCTACTTAAGGAAAATAAAGAGTGTAGATATTACCACAATTATCTCCTGTGTTCCTAATGAAGGGAGGTTACTACCTTATCAAAAGAGTTTAATTGCATTTTGTTTCAGCCCAAAGTAAGCAAAAATTAATTTCATTATGGTGTTATTGATCAATGGAAAGTATATTAATGGTACATTCATCAGATTTATTTTAATAGTAAACCTTGGCAGAAGGCACAAATTGGATTTTTCTTATTATGGTTCTAAATATTTCTAAGACGGTTAACATTATTTCCAATATTTAAAAATGTTTGTAAACACTTTCAGTTCAATTCAGTTCAGTCACTCAGTTGTGTCTGACTCTTTGCGACCCCATGAATTGCAGCACGCCAGGCCTCCCTGTCCGTCACCAACTCCCAAACTCATGTCCATCGAGTTGGTGATGCCATCCAGCCATCTCATCCTCTGTCGTCCCCTTCTCCTCCTGCCCCCAATCCCTCCCAGCATCAGGGTCTTTTCCAATGAGTCAACTCTTCACTTGAGGTGGCCAAAGTAAACGCTTTATTTTAAATTAAAAGTCTCTCCAGACCTTGTGGAAATGAGATGGTGAAAGTTTGGGGTTGCTTTGAATTGTGGCCACAGATCAGTCTGTTCGACCAAGACCTTATTGTCCTTCCAGAAATAGTCACGCAGTGGCTAGGAGCATGGAGTTTGTTGTAGATGCCTTCAAAGAGGATGCAGTGCTCCTGCCAGGGCCAAATACTTAGATTGAATATCAGAAATATTAAGCCTTTAGTAGCTGCTGGGATCAACCACACTTGGTTGTGGAAATTCATATGTTTAGGACTTTTGCCAATGTGTAGTTTTCCCTGTGCTTGGTTTGGTTATTTAGTTTGAAAATATAATTGGCAATGCTGTTTTAAATATACAGTAGCAATTTCAGGTATGCTTGAGAGGTTGTAATGTATGACAATAACTGATCCAGTTGTCAGTATGTTGACCTTTGTAAGAAGGCAGTGTTTAATGTATTTCTCTCTGTGGCAACCGGGTCACTTGGTGATACCAATTGTCTGATGAAGACTGAGTTGTGGTTTAATTTAAGGAGGGTAATAAATCAAGTAATTGTTCTATTTGTACAATCTATAATTGCCTTATTAATCATCCCTTCATGCAGGAAATTTCTTTGGTGAGTCTGTAAGATTCTGTTTAATACACAATCTTTGAAATTCTAAATGTTCTTTTCACTGCAATGTGTTCATTTTATTTGAGAGTTTAGCATGAACTCAGAAATAAATATGATTTGTAGTCTTAAAGGTGTTCTTGATATGCTATTTGAATTCCTGTGTAATATTTCACATCAACCTTTTGTGTATATATATATTTGAGTATCCAGTGCTAAAAAGCTGAGCTCTAGGTAAGGCAATGGAGAAGGCAATGGCACCCCACTCCAGTACTCTTGCCTGTAAAATCCCATGGACGGAGGAACCTGGTAGGCTGCAGTCCATAGGGTCGCAAAGAGTTCGACACGACTGAGTGACTTCACTTTCACTTTTCACTTTCATGCATTGGAGAAGGAAATGGCATCCCACTCCAGTGGTCTTGCCTGGAGAATCTCAGGGACGGGGGAGCCTGGTGGGCTGCCGTCTATGGGGTCGCACAGAGTCGTACACGACTGAAGCGACTTAGCAGCAGCAGAAGCAGCAGGTAAGGCAAGTAAAGTTTGTCAGGGCACAAGCCTTTGATATAACCCATCTGTGTCTTTGGTCCTACTTCCTTTCTTCTTGTCTTTCCTTTGCTTTTCTCCTCTGCCAATATTTGGCTGTTACCAAATCCTATTCTCCAAATTGCCTTTTCTCCTCTAACAAGAATGTAGCTAGAAATATATGCTTAGCTCATGGGAGGACACAGATATGTACCAGAGATTTGCAGTTACACCTGGGTGTAGGAAGGATCACTATAGAGACTTGAACAGAGACCTTAGTTAGCAATGAAGTTTGCCTGGAAAGAAAATCCTTTACACAGAAAGTGACATTGGAGGCAAGAGTATGACAACTTAGTATATTTGAATCCCACTTATCTTGCAAATATCATCATGAACTCAGTTTTTTTGACTTCACATATATGAGTGTGGCCTTCTTTTGCAAGTCTCAGTATCTTGTGTGGTAATTTTGGAAAATGGATCACAGTTATCTTTTTATTGCTGAATTCCATCTGTGTAGATTTAGGTATTGGGTTGATATTCCCTTTTAAGAGATTAATAAAATGTGTCATCTTTGCTTTAGAAATAATTGATTGTAATTTTTTCACAGGCTAATCATTGATGGTCAAAAGAATGATCCTTCACATAGGCAAGACTATGCTGTTTATTTGAGATTTGAGTCTGTAGGAAATAAAGATGGGTTTTTGAGGGATGATAATCAAATCATCAAAAGTAAGTGTGAAATGAACATTATCATCAAATATATAGCTGTTTAAATTCTTTAAAAGTTTGGATAGCAATATATGATAGCAATATATGTAGAGGCAATTTAATGGAATGTATAATTATTGATTGGAATGAAAATGCAAACATTCGAGAGACCTTAACATGTCTTCTGTGGAACATCAAGAAAAGTCATCCTCAGAATCATTTATATAATAATTTTCCAATTTAAAAGATAAATGAGTTAATTATTTTAAGATGACAGTAGATAAACATGGTGATGTAGAGTTAAATAAAATAAAAACAAAGCAACCTTGTTTCTTTTCTTCGTAAGCCTAGATTTTCTCTTAGAGATTAATATGGGAACAAATGATCTATTTCATCTTTACCAAACCTTTAGCTCTCTTAGAATCTACATAAAGTAACAGTCAAAGAATAAGACCTAGAGTTCTAGTATCAATAGATAGGATGCAGTATCTTGTTTTAGGATATTCATAAGTGCATGTGCTTTGTAGGTGACATGTAAAAATGAAGTGGACTCTGTACATTTCAGGTAATGCTGGATGAGTTGCAGTGAGGAAAATGGAGTTGAAGTTCAGTTTAGCAAGAAAGATCAAAGAGAAAATAAAAATATAGGCAGATGAGAGATGAAATCCAGAAAGATGACCATTGCAAGATAAGAGTCTAGAAGATTTGCATGTTGGTATGAGTGCTGTCATTGAGCAGAGTTGAACAGTGTTCCTAGGGCAGAAATTGATTGCTCTGTTACTATTTATGCCATAGTTGGTGATACTGAGCTCTGTCTGCTGATCATAGACAGAACATTTATTCTAGGCTTTCAAGTTAATCTAGTTTTTAATGGCTAGAGATAGAGATGCTAGGTTTGCCTTAGAATCTTGGATTGCCTAGTAAGAGCCAATATAAAGAAGAAATATAAACCCTATTTTGGGGATTCTAGTTGTAATACTTTCTCTGCAAAACTATTCTTTCACTCAATCAGAGCCCTCATTTCATAGTGACTACCTTCTTTTCTAGTTCTGTATCTCCAAAATTTCATATTTACATTGTTGCTCAGCTTATATTCCATTGTTCATAATTTTAATCACTTTCTCCCAAGTGTATGTAAACCTCTTGGCTCAACTCCCACTGTGGCTGAGTGGAAAACCTCTAATCTGATTCAATTCAACTCTCAGCCTATTCCAGGGCTGCACCTCAGAAGCTAATTGGGCCAGTGAAAAGCACAAAACCATTAATCCCAACTGAGTCCTGGTATTTGCCATTTCTACTACATTCCTCCATTCATTCACTTTCTCCTGATCTGAGATTAGTATTCACCCAGCTTCTCTTCTCCCCTGAAAGCCCCAGTCCTTCCTCCTTCATCTTCACTCTAAGCTGACAAATACAATAAGTGACCTAATAAGACATTTCCACTTGAATTTCTACCAGATGTCTCAAAATTAACATGTTCAAAAAGAACTATTGGTTCCCCATAGTCTATCCCTCCTGAAGTCTTTCCTGCCTCAAGAAATGACTTCATTTTTTTGTCACTTCATTCCATTTAATTCCATCACTTCAGTTGCTTATGTCAAAAACCTTAGCATCATCATTTATTGTGTTCAATCTCCAATTCTACTGCAATCAGTCAGCAAATTTTGTTATCTCTACTCTCAAAAGTATATCTTACGTCGGATCTTTTCTTATCATTCTTCTACTCTTCTGCAGCCATATTCATTCCTGAGGGTTTTTTTTCCTTTTTTTTTTTTTTTTTTTTTTTGAGCATGCCAAGTCATTCCTACGTTAGAGTCTTTGTATTTGCTGTTTTCCGTATTTAGAATACACTTAAAAAAATTTTTCCCCATGATTTTCTTCCAGGGTCCTTTATATCTTTGCTCACGTCCCCCTATCAATTCTTTTTGGAGTTCCCCATATAAATGAGCAGCCCCAAGACATTGTACTCTGTCTCATCTTACTTTACCTATTTATTTTATTGTCAGTGTCACCTCACTAGAATGTAAAATCCATGAGAGCAAGGACATCGCCTGTTTTATTCACTACTGTACTCCCAAGGTCTAGAAAAATACCGACACAGAGAAGGCATTCAGTAACTTTGTTGAATGAAAGATTGAATTAGATACCCATGTCTCATCAAATCTTTCAGATGACACTGTTTGGACTGAGCAAATATATTCTGAGTTCCCAAAACACTTTTAATATTAACAAACTGTTATTGCTTTTACAGGTGACTCATTTCAGAAAGTGGAATTAGCCCTGACAGGCTCAGGACTTCCAGTCTTACTACAGTTTGATCCTGGAAGGATTTTTAATTTTGCACCTTGTTTCATGGGTGGACATTCAGAGATTCATTGTGTTATGCAAAATCGATCCAAATCCCTTCCTCTGATGTACCACTTTAAAAAAATTGCACATTTTAAAATTGATCCTCAAAAGGGCAAGATTGATGAAGGATGTATGCAGGTAAGATTATCATTCTATGTTTCACATGCTTTAAATATTTTAAGGTTGACTAAAAAGCCATGCAGAGGATTAAAACCTACATTTGTTGTACCAGTGTTTAGAAATTTAATCTCTTTTTTGGCTTAGTTATGAATACTTTTGTATCGGTGAAAGTGAAGTTGCTCAGTCGTGTCCGACTCTTTGCGACCCCACGGACTGTAGCCTATCAGGCTCCTCCGTCCATTGGATTTTCTAGGCAAGAGTGCAGGAGTGGATTGCCATTTCCTTCTCCAGGGGATCTTCCCGACCCAGGAATCGAACCGGGTCTCCCGCATTGCAGGCAGACGCTTTACTGTCTGAGCCACCAGAGAAGCCTGTATTGGTTTGTATCGGTACCTGTACAATATTCGTAATTATTTCTTACGTGCCTTTTGTGTGCAAAAAAAAAAAAAAAAAATACTATAGAGAAAGCAAAGAAGTGCAAAACATAGTTACTGCTTCTATGGATTTTTTTTTTTCCCTGAGAGAGTATTTATTTATGTGCCCAGGATGTTGACCCCTAAACTTAAATATCCAGCATGGAGCTTTGACCCTCTCTCACGAGGGTGGATCCAAGCATGGTCCTGGAACCCATGTCTAGGGCAGTGGAACCTAGGGATCAGAGGCAGGAAGCCTCTGAGCCAGCGGCTGCTGATAGCAGCAAATGGTGAAACGGCGGTGGGAACCAGGCCCTCTTCCCCATCCCAAGAGCTGAGGATGGTTGGCCAAGCTTGGGTGCACACATGTGGGGGAAGTGGAAGTCCAGTGACATGTGCAGAGGCTGCAGCCTGGTTTCCAGCCCCAGTGCCAGGAGAGAGGTGGAGGCGGCAGTTTTGCCACCAAGAGGCCCAGGTCTATGCACTCCTGTGAGGTGAGGCGGTAGGGGGAAAGCAGGCACTAGAGTCTGAGGACTTGCTGAGGGATGCATCCTCACAGGCCAGCTCTTAAGAGGCTGGTGTGGAAAGCGCCCTGCAACTGCTGGTCATGGGCACCGTGCATCCGGGGCACAGTGAAGGGTGGGGGGGTCGAGGCTGGCGTCAGGAGGTTTACCGTCATCAGCTGAGTGCAGGGAGAAGTCTTGGCACCGGTGCTGGTAGTTCAGGATTGAGTCGTACAGTGCCTCCCGCTGGCGTGGCAGGGACACATCTGGCTGCCACTGCCAGGTCGCCACCTGCAGCCCATCCAGGTGAGCGATGTACCGGAGCTGCTCCCGGACGTTGGTGGCTTGGGTCCAGATGGCCGCGGCTGCGTGGGCAGTGGATGCGCCCCAGCTCTGGCCACAAGCCCCGGGCGATGAGCGGACCCACGGGGTCGCACGGTGGCAGTGGGAGCCCGGCACAGACCCAGCCCGTACCGCCCGGTGCCTGGCCTGGAACAGCCCAGGGGACTGAACCTGGGATGCCGCCTCCTTCCCGCCAACGCTCTGCCGGGTAAGAAATTTTTTAATGCATTACAGAAGTGTAAGACATACACACAAACAGGTAGGGTTCAAGAAGTATGCCAAATGTCTTAAAACAGATCTGTAACAGGGTAATATAGAACCTCCAGCCAGATAGAAAGGTCTGCCAAAATGGCAACGTATGAGCCAGACCATGAAGGTTGAGTTTAAGTTTCAAATTAAAAACAAAATGCTTAATTGGCAGAGGCCTTGTAGAGCTATCGGTGCCGAGCATGGAAGTTGAACACCAAGACATACCTGTGAGTGCTGACAGCTTGTGGCTCCTCTGCCACTTGTTTTTTGTTTGTTTTAAGTAAACTGTTATTGGAAGGTAGCCACTCTTATTTGTTGCCTATTGTCTGTAGCTGCTTTCATGCTACAAGGGCAGGTTAAATGGTTGTGAGTTGTATGGTTCATAAAGCCTAAATAGTTACTGTCTGGTAATTAACAGAAAAGGTTTGCTGAGTCTTGCTCTAAACACCATTAGACAGGAGTGGTTCGTTTCACCTCGGGTTCTTATCATCTTTCCTCTGATGCATAGTGGAATGGTTCATAAAGTTATTGATGGAAGCTTTCTCCCAGTGGCAATCAAGAGCTATTGTATGCATATTTAAATGCATGCAGTTCATATGTATAACTCTTCCTGCTTCATTAGAATGACACTCCCTCCCCCCATTTTCAATAGAGCTTCAGAGAATAACACACGCTAACCACCTTATGCAAAACATTTTCTTTAAAAAAAAAAAAAAAAGATTTTCTTTTTAATGGCTTCTTAGACTAAGCGCACAGCACATAAACTTCCTTTAGTCTGTCTCTTGACCTTACCAGCATAATTCATTTTCTCCAGTAACCTGCATATCTTTCAAAACATAGCTGATTTTCTCTGATCAGAGAAGCTGGCAAAAATCACAGGAATCTGGTCAATTTCTCTTAGCAGCCAGCTCCAAGTGTTAAAGAGTTTGAAGCTGAAAGACCGATTATCAATTTCCTACAGAAGTGCTTTACACGAGGAAGAGAGAGTGGAGATGGAAGTTGAGAAAGACTGTAGTGAGAGGAACAAAATGAGTGAAAGATTTTAAAATAGCAGTGTTTTAGAAAAGATAGACAATAATAGCCCAAAGAAAATAAAGGCTCTGGTGAATATATAATGTGGAAGGATATGTCCTACATCCTTTTGATACTTTACTTTTGCTAGTTGAAATAAGATGTTTCAGAACTTATCGCAGCATCCAACTTCAGTTTTGATTAGCATTATCTTAGAAATGGGCCAAGTATCCAGGAAACAAGAGAAATATTACAGTATGAAAAAAATAGAGGGAAATGGTAGTAATTGGCTATTTTTAAATTTGTGTGTATGTGTGTGTGTGTAAGTCGCTTCCATCATGTCTGATTCTTTGCGACCCCAAGGACTGCAGGATGCCAGGCTTCCCTGTCTATCAACAACACCTGGAGTTTACTCAAACTTATGTCCATCAAGTAGGTGATGCAATCCAACCATCTCATCCTCTGCCATCCCCTTCTCCTCCTGCCCTCAATCTTTCCCAGCATCAGGGTCTTTTAAAATGAGTTAGCTCTTTGCATCAGGTGGCCAAAGTATTGGAGTTTCAGCTTCAACATCAGCCCTTCTAATGAATATTCAGGATTGATTTCCTTTAGGATGGACTGGTTGGATCTCCTTGCAGTACAAGGGACTCTCAAGAGTCTTCTCCAACACCACAGTTCAAAAGCATAATTCTTCCACACTCAGCATGCTTTATAATCCAGCTCTCACATCCATACACGACTACTGAAAAAACCATAGCCTTGACTAGACGGACCTTTGTTGGCAAAGTAATGTCTCTGCTTTTCAATATGCTGTCTAGTTTGGTCATCACTTTTCTTCCAAGGAGTAAGCGTCTTTTAATTTCATGGCTACAGTTATCATCTGCAGTGATTTTGGAGCCTACCCAAAAAAGGCTGCCACTGTTTCCACTGTTTCCCCATTGATTTGCCATGAAGTGATGGGACCAGATGCCATGATCTTAGTTTTCTGAATGTTGAGCTTTAAGCCAACATTTTCACTCACCTCTTTAACTTTCATCAAGAGGCTCTTCAGTTCTTCTTCACTTTCTGCCATAAGGGTGGTGTCATCTGCATATCTGAGGTTATGTTGATATTTCTCCTGGCAATCTTGATTCCAGCTTGTGCTTCATCTAGCTAAGCATTTCTCATGATGTACTCTGCATATAAGTTATTTCTCCCAGCAATCTTGATTCCAGCTTGTGCTTCATCTAGCCAAGCATTTCTCATGATGTACTCTGCATAGAAGTTAAATAAGGAGGGTGACAATATATAGCCTTGACATACTCCTTTTCCTATTTGGAACCAGTCTGTTGTTCCATGTCCAGTTCTAACTGTTGCTTCCTGCCCTGCATACAGATTTCTCAAGAGGCATGTCAGGTGGTCTAGTATTCCCATCTCTTGAAGAATTTTCCACAGTTTGTAGCTTTATAATCCAACTCTCACATCCATTCACGACTACTGAAAAAACCATAGCCTTGACTAGACGGACCTTTGTTGGCAAAGTAATGTCTCTGCTTTTCAATATGCTGTCTAGTTTGGTCATCACTTTTCTTCCAAGGAGTAAGCGTCTTTTAATTTCATGGCTACAGTTATCATCTGCAGTGATTTTGGAGCCTACCCAAAAAAGGCTGCCACTGTTTCCACTGTTTCCCCATTGATTTGCCATGAAGTGATGGGACCAGATGCCATGATCTTAGTTTTCTGAATGTTGAGCTTTAAGCCAACATTTTCACTCACCTCTTTAACTTTCATCAAGAGGCTCTTCAGTTCTTCTTCACTTTCTGCCATAAGGGTGGTGTCATCTGCATATCTGAGGTTATGTTGATATTTCTCCTGGCAATCTTGATTCCAGCTTGTGCTTCATCTAGCTAAGCATTTCTCATGATGTACTCTGCATATAAGTTATTTCTCCCAGCAATCTTGATTCCAGCTTGTGCTTCATCTAGCCAAGCATTTCTCATGATGTACTCTGCATAGAAGTTAAATAAGGAGGGTGACAATATATAGCCTTGACATACTCCTTTTCCTATTTGGAACCAGTCTGTTGTTCCATGTCCAGTTCTAACTGTTGCTTCCTGCCCTGCATACAGATTTCTCAAGAGGCATGTCAGGTGGTCTAGTATTCCCATCTCTTGAAGAATTTTCCACAGTTTGTGGTGATCCACACAGTCCAGGGCTTTGGCATAGTCAATAAAGCAGAAATAGATGATTTTCTGGAACTCTCTTGATTTTTTGATGATCTAACAGATGTTGGCAATTTGATCTCTGGTTCCTCTGCCTTTTCTGAAACCAACTTGAACATCAGGGAGTTCACGGTTCACGTATTGCTGAAGCCTGGTTTGGAGAATTTTGAACATTACTTTACTAGCCTGTGAGATGAGTGCAGTTTTGCGATAGTTTGAGCATTCTTTGGCATTGCCTTTCTTTGGAATCAGAATGAAAACTGACCTTTTCCAGTCCTGTGGCCACTGCTGAGTTTTCCAAATTTGCTGGCATATTGAGTGCAGCACTTTCACAGCATCATCTTTCAGGGTTTGAAATAGCTCAACTGGAATTCCATCATCTCCACTAGCTTTGTTCATAGTGATACTTCCTAAGGCCCACTTGTCTTCTCATTCCAGGATGTCTGGCTCTAGATGAGTGATCACACCATTGTGCTTATCTGGGTTGGGAAGATATTTTTTGGGTAGTTACTCTGTATTCTTGCCACGTCTTCTTAATATCTTCTGCTTCTGTTAGGTCCATACCATTTATGTCCTTTATCGAGCCCATTCTTGCATGAAATGTTCCCTTGGTGTCTCTAATTTTCTTGAAGAGATCTCTAGTCTTTCCCATTCTATTGTTTTCCTCTATTTCTTTGCATTGATCACTGAGGAAGGCTTTCTTATCTCTCCTTGCTATTCTTTGGAACTCTGCATTCAAATGGATATATCTTGTCTTTTCTCCTTTGCTTTTGGCTTCTCATCTTTTCACAGCTATTTGAAAGGCCTCCCCAGACAGCCATTTTTCTTTTTTGCATTTCTTTTTCCTGGGATGGTTTTGTCTGTGTCTCCTGATTTCTGACTTCTACTGTATAATCATAAGGGATTTGATTTAGGTCATACCTGAATGATCTAGCGGTTTTCCCTAGTTTCTTCAATTTAAGTCTGAATGTGGCAATAAGGAGTTCATGATCTGAGCCACAGTCAGCTCCTGGTCTTGTTTTTGCTGACTGTGTAGAGCTTCTCCACCTTTGGCTGCAAAGAATATAATCAGTCTGATTTCGGTGTTGACCATCTGGTGATGTCCATGTGTAGAGTCTTCTCTTGTGTTGTTGGAAGAGGGTGTTTGCTATGACCAGTGCGATCTCTTGGCAAAACTCTATTAGCCTTTGCTCTGCTTCATTCTGTACTCCAAGGCCAAATTTGCCTGTTACTCCAGGTGTTTCTTGACTTCCTACTTTTGCATTCCAGTCCCCTACAATGAAAAGGACATCTTTTTTGGGTGTTAGTTCTAGAAGGTCTTGTTGGTCTTCATAGAACCATTCAACTTCAGCTTTTTCAGCATTAGTGGTTGGGGTATAGACTTGGATTACCTTGATATTGAATGGTTTGCCTTGGAGATGAACAGAGATCATTATGTCATTTTGGGGATTGCATCCAAGCACTGAGTTCAGACTCTTTTGTTTACTATGATGGCTACTCCATTTCTTCTAAGGGATTCTTGTACATAGTAGTAGTTATAATGGTCATCTGAGTTAAATTCACCCATTCCAGTCCATTTTAGTTCACTGATTCCTAAAATGTCAATGTTCACTGTTGCCATCTCCTGTTTGACCGCTTCCAATTTGCCTTGATTCATGGACCTGACATTCCAGGTTCCTATGCAGTATTGCTCTTTACAGCTTTGGACCTTGCTTCCATCACCAGTCACATCCACAACTGGTATTGTTTTTGCTTTGGCTTGCTCTCTTCATTCTTTCTCAGAGAAAGCAATGGCACCCCACTCCAGTATTCTTGCCTGGAAAATCCCATGGACAGCGGAGCCTGGTGGGCTGTTGTCTATGGGGTTGCACAGAGTCGGACATGACTGAAGCAATTTAACAGCAGCAGCAGCTTCATTCTTTCTGGAGTTATTTCTCCACTGATATCCAGTAACATATTGGGTACCTAGCAACCTGGGGAGTTCATCTATCAGTGTCCTATCTTTTTGCCTTTTCATATTGCTCATGGGTTTCTCAAGGGAAGAATACTGAAGTGGTTTGCCATTCCCTTCTCCAGTGGACCACATTTTTTCAGAATGTTCTACCATGACCCGTCTATCTTGGGTGACCCTACACGGCATGGCTTATAGTTTCATTGAGTTAGACAAGGCTGTGGTCCATGTGATTAAATTGGTTAGTTTTCTGTGATTGTGGTTTTCAATCTATCTGCCCTCTGATGGAGAAGGATAAGAGGCTTATGGAAGCTTCCTGATGGGAGAGACTGACTGAGGCAGCAACTGAGTCTTGTTCTGATGGGCAGGGTCATGCTCAGTAAATTTTTAATCCAATTTTCTGTTGATGGGTGGAGCTGAGTTTCCTCCCTGCTATTTAGCTGGGGGGAGACCTGGGTTCGGTCCCTGGGTTGGGAAGATCCTCTGGAGAAAGAAATGGCAACCCACTCCAGTATTCTTGCCTGGAGAATCCCATGGACGGAGGAGCCTGGTGGGCTATAGTCCACGGGGTCGCAAAGAGTCGGATACAACTGAGCGACTTCAGTTTCAGTTTCAAACTATGGTGGGAGGTAATGAAGATAATGGTGACCTCCTTCAAAAGGTCCCCTGCATGCACTGCTACACTCAGTGCCCCCATCCCTGCAGCAGGCCACTTCCAACCCACGCCTGCACTAGAGACTCCTGGACACTCACAGGCAAGTCTAGGTCAGTCTCTTGTGGGGTCACTGCTCCTTTCCCTGGGTCCTGGTGCTCATAAGGTTCTCTTTGTGCCCTCCCAGTTTATGTCCCAGTCCTGTGTAAGTTCTGGTAGCTCTATGATGGGGTTAATGGCGGCCTCCTTGAAGAAGGCTTATGCCATACCCAAGTCTGCTGCACCCGGAGCTCCTGCCCCTGCGGCAGTCTGCTGCTGACCCGTACCTCCACAGGAGATGCTCAGACACAGTTCTGTCTCAGTCTCTGTGGAGTCCCCAGGTCCTGGTGCACACAAGGTTTGTTTTGAGCCCCCTGAGCGTCTCTGGCAGGAATGGGGTTTGATTCCAAATGCAAATTCACCCCTCCTACCATCTTGCTGGGGCTTCTCCTTTGCCCTTGTGCATGGGGTATCTCCTCACAGCTGCTCCAGCGAAGCGCAGCCACCTGGGAAGGCTTTTAATTTATGGTAGGAATAAAATTAGTTACAGTTGATTAGGGATGGGCTGTCCCTAGGGGTTATGTTGAGAAAATATTTAGGATGGCCAACAATTTAAGTGGACACCATATGAAAATGTTAATTCACTTTGAGTGTAGAGGGCATATCTGAGTGTTTAGAGAAGATAAATGGGTGAGAGTTGATAAATATGTGGGTGAAGAGATAATGAATCACTATTGAGAAAGGAACATTTAGAGAGGGTGTAGTAAAGGGTTTTTCCTTTCATATTATGTGAATTTTTTTCTGTTCACATAGGTTTTTAATTTCTGTAATGCAAGACATACCTGAAGTATATTTGCCACTTAAATTTTGGTCAGCATATAATCTTCTGGGAATAAAAAGGAATATATACTTGTGTACATCTCTGAAACCAATTTGGAAATTTCACATTGAGTGGGACTCCTGGGAACTCCCTATGCTATATAAATTTTTCAAATTCAAAAAATCCCATAGCTGATAGTTCATTTCCTAACATAATTTTTGGGGCTTCCCTGGTGGCTCAGAGGTTAAAGTGTCTGCCTGCAATGCGGGAGACCTGGGTTTGATCCTGGGTCAGCTCTCTACATTTCTAGATTTCT
Source organism: Cephalophus harveyi (assembly GCA_006410635.1). NCBI lineage: Eukaryota > Metazoa > Chordata > Mammalia > Artiodactyla > Bovidae > Cephalophus > Cephalophus harveyi. The sequence continues at coordinate 153,316 of SJYT01068617.1, read as the reverse complement.
TGAGCAGTTATAAGTTTCAAATTAATAAAGCGTCTGCCTGCAATGCGGGAGACCTGGGTTTGATCCTGGGTCAGCTCTCTACATTTCTAGATTTCTTGAGCAGTTATAAGTTTCAAATTAATAAAAAATGAATGTAAGAAATGTAGGGGACACTGGGGAACTATGACTTCCACAGGCTGGTCAACTAGCCTCTATGTATTTGGAAGTATGGTAAAATTATTATTTTCCTTTAATACCAACTTTATTGAAGCATCATTCACATACCATAAAATTTACACACTTAAAGTATACAANATAAGTTTCAAATTAATAAAAAATGAATGTAAGAAATGTAGGGGACACTGGGGAACTATGACTTCCACAGGCTGGTCAACTAGCCTCTATGTATTTGGAAGTATGGTAAAATTATTATTTTCCTTTAATACCAACTTTATTGAAGCATCATTCACATACCATAAAATTTACACACTTAAAGTATACAATTCAGTGGTAATTAGTGTATTCACAGAATTGCATGACTATTAGCACTGTGTAATTTCACAATGTTCGCATCACCCCAAAGAGAAACACAGTGTCCTTTAGTGGTCACTCCCCCCGCTCCCCATTCCTCAGCCGCTGGTAACCACTAATCTCATCTATCCCTATAAATTTTTCCTGTTCTTGACATGTCATATAAATATAGTCATATAGTATGTAGACTTGTTTCTAGTTTCTTTGATTTAGCATAATATCTTCAAGATTCGTCAGTGTTGAAGTATCACTACCCCATTGCTTTTTATGGCCAAATCATATCCCATGGTATGGCTATACTACCTTTTGTTTTTATCCATTCATCAGTTGATGGCCATTTGAATTGTTTCTACATTTTGGCTGGGGTGAAGAATGCTGCTATAAACATTCATATGGAAGTTTTTATATGGATAAGTTTTCTTATGTATGTAGTTTTTACTATAGAAACAAAGTGTAATAAAACAAAGGGGGAGCTTTAAACTTTGAATACAGATCAAGGTGCTCTGAGGGATGTAGCGGTAAATATACAGTTTATAATTGTCCCACACATTCCTAGTTTTATGCTCAATGTTATTTGTCCTCAGCTTTATTGAGGTATAATTGACAAATAGGAATATGGTGCACATGGGTTGGGAAGCTCCTCTGGAAGAGGGCATGGCAACCTGCTTCGGTATCCTTGCCTGCAGAAACCCCATGGACACAGAAGCCTGGTGGGCTGCAGTCCATAGAGTCGCAGAGACAACTGGAGTGACTTAGCATGCATACATGCAAGGTGCACAATTGTTCTGATAAATGTGTACATTGTGAAATGATCAACACAGTTAATCTAATTAACATATTCATCACCTCAAATTTTAAATCTTGTTTTTATGGTGAGAACATATAAGATTTCCCCTCTTTGTAAACTGCAGGTATAGTATTGTTCCCTATAGTCATCAATATAGTAGTCAACAATATAGTATTGTTCACTGTAGTCATTATGCTGTACATTAGATCTCCAGAATTTACTCATCTTGAGCAACTAAAACTTTGTACTCTTTTGACCAACATCTCCCTATTTCCACCACCACGCCCCCCCGCCGGCCCCAGGCAGCCACCATTCTACTCTGTCCTCTCAAGAGTTTGACTATTTTAAACTCACATATATTTCACATGTAAAATTCATGTAATATTTGTCTTTCTGTGTCTGGCTTATTTCATTCAGAATAATGTCCTTCAAGTTCATCCATTTGTCAGCAATGGCAGTATTTCCTTCTTTTTTAAGGCCGAATGACATTCCACTGTGTGTGTACTATATCTTCTTCATTCATTCATTGATGAACATTGAGGTTGTTTTTGATTCTTGGCTATTGCAAATAATGCTGCAATGAACATGGGAAAGCAGATATTTCTTGGAGATACGGATATCATTTCCTTTGGATATATGCTTAGAAGGGGGATTCCTGGATCATATTGTAGTTCTATTTCTAGTCTTTTTGAGATGTCCTCATACTATTTTCCCTAATTGCTGTCCAGTTGCTATATCAGTTTACATCCCTACCAACAGCAAACACCAAAAAAGATTCCTTTTTCTTCATAACCTCAGCAACCTTTGTTATCTGATTTTTTTTTTTTTATAAATGACCATTTCAACAGGTGGGATGTAATAGCTCATTGAGGTTTTGATTTGCATTTCCCTGATGATTGGTGATGTTGAGCACCTTCTCATATACCTTTTGCCACTCATATGTCTTCTTTGGAGAAATGTGTATTCAAGTGCTCTGCCCTTTTTTTTTTTTTTCATTATAAACTGTTCCATATTTTATTCATTTAATCTCTTTTGATATTTGTGTGGCTTTCAGCATTTTGATATAGCCAGAGCTCTAAACATACATCTTTTCACATTTTTGCTAGTAATATATTAAGAAATTCTTTTCTAGGTTCCATTTTTTCCTTTTTCTTTTTTTTAATTTATTTTTAATATAAATTTATTTAATTGTAGGCTAATTACTTTACAATATTGTATTGGTTTTGCCATACATCAACATGAATCCGCCACGGGTGTATACGTGTTCCCCATCCTGAACCCCCCTCCCACCTCCCTCCCCGTACCATCCCTCTGGGTCATCCCAGTGCACCATCCCCAAGCATCCTGTATCATTCTGCCCATTTTTAAACCAGGTTATTAGTTTGCTTTTGATTTGTAAGTGTTCCTTATATATTCTCCATATTAACCCTTTATCACATATATGGTTCACAAGTATTTTTTTCCCATTCTGTAGGATGTCTCTTCACTATGTGGACTGTTTCTTTTGCTGTGCAAAAGCTTTTTAGTTTGATGTAGTCTTGTCTATTTTTCACTTTTGTTGCCTGTGCTTTGGAAGTCTTATCCAAAAAATTGTTCTCAAGACCAAATATGTGATGTTTCATGGCAAAGGAGTTGTGCATAGTTGGACATAGTAATTGATCCTTTGTGTGTGTTGCTGCTGCTGCTGCTGCTGCTAAGTCACTTCAGTCGTGTCTGACTCTGTGCGGCCCCATAGACGGCAGCCCACCGGGCTCCCCGTCTCTGGGATTCTCCAGGCAAGAACACTGGAGTGGGTTGCCATTTCCTTCTCCAATGCATGAAAGTGAAAAGTGAATGAGAAGTGGCTCAGCCATGTCCAACTCTTCGCGACCCCATGGACTGTAGCCTACCAGGGATTTTACAGGCAAGAGTACTGGAGTGGGGTGCCATCGCCTTCTCCTTGTGTGTGTTACTGAATTTAATTTGAGAGTATTTGGTAGAGTTTTGCACATACATTCATAAAAGACATTAGTCTGTAGTTTTCTTGAATGCCTTTTTACATTAGAGTGAAACTGGTATCATGGAAGGAGTTAGAAAATGTTATATTTAATTTTTGGAATACTTTGTGAAGAATTGGTTCTCATTTTTCTTTAAATGTCCAGTAAAAGTCACCATCAAATCCATCTGATTCTGGACTTCTCTTTGTCAGAAGTTTTCAAATTTCTGTTTCAATCTCTAGTTATCCTATGGCTATTCAGATTTTCTGTTTCTTCTAGAACCATGTTCAGAAGAAACATGGTTTGTGTCTTAGGATTTGTCCATGTCATCTAGGTTATCTAATTGGTTGGCACGTGATTATTTATTGTTTTATTATTCTGCCATACTCCTTTTTATTGATGTAGAGTGGTAGTGATATCCTTTCTTTTATTCCTGATTTTAAGAAATTGAGTTTTTGCTGTTGTTGATTTTGGCTTGGTGAGTCTAACTCAAGTTTTTTTCAATATTGTTAATCATTACAAAGACATAGTTTCAGGTTTGTTGATTTTCTCCATTGCTTTCTGTTCTCTATTTCATGGTTATTCCTTTCCTTTTGTTTACTTTGTTTACTTCCTTTTGCTCTTCTTTTTTCTATGAAAGACCTTTATCTTTTTTTTAATATTGATGCTTACTGCTATAAATTTACTTCTAATCACTTCTTTTGCTGCATCCCATAAGTTTTGGTATGTTGAGTTTTAGTTTTTCTTTATCTCAAAGTTTTCTCTAATTTCTCTTGAAATTTCTTCTTTGACCTATTGGTTACTTAGAAGTGTATTATTTAATTTCCACATATTTGTGAGTTTCCTGCATTCTCTTGTTTTTATTTGTTCTTTTAAACAATTTCTATATTGATATGCTCTAGTTTGTGAGATGTTCTCATACTGCCTTTAAGTTTTTAGACATGTTTTTCTTCAGTTTTTTGAACATATTTATAATAGTTGACTTACTGTCTTTGTTTAGTAGCTCTAACAGTTGTGTTTCCTCAGGGACAGTTCCTATTTATTCAGTTCAGTTCAGTCGCTCAGTCGTGTCCGACTCTTTGCAACCCCATGAATTGCAGCATGCCAGGCCTCCCTGTCCATCACCAACTCCCGGAGTTCACTCAAACTCACGTCCATCGAGTCGGTGATGGCATCCAGCCATTTCATCCTCTGTCGTCCCCTTCTCCTCCTGCCCCCAATCCCTCCCAGCATCAGAGTCTTTTCCAATGAGTCAACTCTTCACATGAGGTGGCCAAAGTACTGGAGTTTCAGCTTTAGCATCAGTCCTTCCAAAGAACACCCAGGGCTGATCTCCTTCAGAGTGGACTGGTTGGATCTCCTTGCAGTCCAAGGGACTCTCAAGAGTCGTCTCCAACACCACAGTTCAAAAGCATCAATTCATCGGCACTCAGTTTTCTTCACAGTCCAACTCTCACGTCCATACATGACCACTGGAAAAACCATAGCCTTGACTAGATGGACCTTTTTGGCAAAGTAATGTCTCTGCTTTTGAATATGCTATCTAGGTTTAGGTTGGTACAAAAGTAACTGTGGTTTCAGACCATGAATTTTAAATCATTATAACTAGGCTGAAATACATCTTTATTAATCAAAATAGAAACCATTGTGTAGAGAGTGTCATTTGGTAAGCTACTGTTTTTCATTGAATAAATTTTATTCTGTTCTGAAACATAAAAAAAAAAAAAAAAAGAAACCATTGTGATCAACACATTTTGCCAACGAGAAATAAGTTTGTTTATTCCTGTAGCATAAAAATCCATGCTATGAAATTTGATGATCTCTTGGAAAGCATTTTCTGCCTCCTGCTGGTTGTGGAAGTGTTTTCCCTGCAAAAAGTTTTCAAGATGCTTGAAGAAGTGGTAGTTGGTTGGCAAGAGATCAAGTGAATGTGGTGAATGAGGCTAAACTTTGTAGCCTGATTCATTCAACTTTTGACGTGTTCATTGTGCAATATTTTAGGCAATTTTCAAATAGCTGAGAAATTAATTTTGACAATTTTCCCAGTGTTCTCTTTCTGTTTGTGAAGGAGTAACTTTTTGGAGGCCTTTATTCTGCCATTCTGGAAGTATTTCAGTACCATTAATCTTAATTTTTTTTCTTAGATAGTTTTCTAATAATGTGTATCTTAAAGATTTGTCAGAGCTGTATATGATGTTTCTAAAGACTTTCATTTCACCATCAATAAACTAGCTTGCCTTAAAATTTTGTAAGCAACATTTTTAATTTGCTTTTTATTTTATCTTAACAGTTTTCTGTTTTCTTAATCCATTTCAGCTGCTATAAGAATATACCATAGACTGCACAGTTTATAAGCAACTGAAATTTATTTCTAATTGTTCTGGAGGCTGGAAATCCCAGATCGGAGTGCTCGCATGGTCAGGTGTGGGCCCTCTTCCTGGGCACAGACTTCTTCTGATAGCCTCACATGGTGGAAGGCTTAAGGAGCTCTGTGGACCCTCTTTTATAAGGACACTAATCCCATTCAGGCTTCAATCACCTAATTCTATCTTATAGAGCATTCGAATTTAACATAAGAGTTTCAGAACTTCCCTGGTGGTTCAGTGATTATGACTCCTTACTTCCACTTCAGGGACATGAGTTCAGTCCCTGGTTGTGGAACTAAGATCATATATGTTGCACGACATGGCAAAAAAAAAAAAAAGAACAACAACCCAAAACATGAGTTTTAGGGGTTTACAAGTATTACCCAGGGATCAAACCCAAGTCCCCTGCATTGCAGGCAGGTTCTTTACCTGCTGAGTCACAAGGGAAGCCCCAAATATTCAGCCTATAGCAATTGATCGCTTTTCTTCTGTTTTCAGAATGTGACATGTTCATTCATTCCACATCAAGTTGGAGTCTTTAAAGTGAAGCAATTTATAGAGATTATTGGCTCAGTGGCAGATGAAAATTTGCAGTCTTCATCACTGAAGCCTTTCCATCATACATATTTATATTTTAATAGTGTCTGCAAGCCTTCTACCAAGAAAGTTGTGATGAAAGTTAATCCTGGTATGCTATCAGGGGTGCTTATCAAATATTAGTTTATTTTTGGTTACTCTAGGATTATCTTAACACATTAATGTTTTGCTGTGTATATCAAATGTTATCTAATCTAATGCTTCTAAACTTTTGCATGCATCTGGGCCTGTAAAAATATGTCACTGTCTTACATCCCATCATTGATTATTAAGCAGATCTTTATTGGAGCCCAAATATTTGAATTTTCTCATGTTTCCAGTAGATGCTGATGCTGCCATTTTGAAGATCTCAATTTGACTAGCACTGGTTTGGTGGTATATAAAATTTATTGAATATTTTAATATTTTATTTTTCTACTTTTTGAGTCTATAATATAAACCATTTTGACCATTCCATAGTCTGATTGCTACTGTTTCAACTAATTCTCAGTTATCTCTTATACATTGAACCATATGAAATTGCTGATATTCAATTCCCTTTATAAAAATTTCAGTTTCATGTGGGACAACCCAATCCTTCAAGTTATCAGGTTTTAGTTTTTTTGTATGCATTTTTATCACTTATGCATACATTATTTTACTAAATTGTTTTATGTAGATCCATTTATTAATTATTTTCGTTTTCTGTATTTGCTTAGGGATTTAGTTTTAAGTTGGAAGCAGCACTCTAATGTAATTGTTAAATCATGGAAGTTCCAAAAAAAAACATGTTTAAACTTAATATTCAATGCTCTAACAGGTATATCCCCTTTGGTCAGTAATCCTACGGGACAGTTTGTGGTGAAAGACTTGGTGCAGTACAAGGACCATGCACCTGTTGCGATGCTTCAGTCAACCATGACACACATTCATAATCATAAGATAAATAAAGAGTTAATAAAGGGTGCACTGATAGCCTTTCCCAATGACCGAGCTGCAAGTATCCGGTCTGGAGAAGACCATGCAAATTTCAGGTAATGTGCTATATTAAAAACCTGAAATTTTGTAAGACACAATAACCAGCATGACATGCAGAGATCTTATCAGATCCTGCTGTAACAAATTAGTGATGGTAATAATAATAGTAATAAAATTTTATTTTCAATTTTTTTTGGAAGAGTTGTGAAATGCTACTCTATTTCCTTCATCTAACCTTTCATCTCTAATGTGAATGGTTTACCCAGTGATTCTTAAAATAGACTGTTGACAAGCAGAGAAAAATAATAGAAATAATCATGTTTGGAAATGTAAACAGTCCTCAGAATAGTCATGTTCATTAATTATGGCTGAGAGCTTGAATTTATCTAAGATGAAAAATTTTAAACTGTGATAAATCAGTCATTCTCATCTTCATTGTCATTATCGTCTTCATCCTTAGCATCATCTTTGCTCAATCTCCTCAAAGTCACATTTCCAACAACTTTTCCCAAAATGAACTAAAATCTCCCCGGTTATAAGAATTATAAGTCAATGCTTAGTGAGAATAAACTCAGTCATCCTGACATCTTTATTTTAGCCATTAGCTCAGGAATGGTTTTTATACATTTGAGGATGAACTGGATTTCTTTTTTACATGTTTGTATGTTACTGAACAACTGTCTAAACTTGATCATGTCCCGTAACATTCTTTACTTGTCTCTTTACCTTTGATGAATCTTTAAGGTCACTTACTTTTGCAGTTATTTTCTTAAAATACATTTGATTTTTTATGCCATGATTGTTTTATTATCCACAATTGGAAAATTCTAAGTTTTTATTAATATATAGTCTATTTTATGATTTTATTTTATAAATTCCATTCATATCAGTCTTTTTCTCTCTTTTTGTAGTTGACAAGTACTATAAAACACACAAAATATCTGTCTCTTATACACATCTTTTTTTTTTTGAGGAAGGTTAACCTAAGCATTTTATATTTATCCCATGGCCATAATTATATTTTTTCCTCTCAATTTACTCTTTTCCATACTAACAGAAATACAAAATTTAGTTATTTTCTGGCTAGCAATTCATAGTGAAAATTCAAGTAATGACATTTTACAGTGTATTAACTTGGTAATTATAATTGCTGTTTTATTTTTTAATGCCTTTTGCCTTCTCAACTTTTGAGAAGAAAATAAGGTAAGAATTTTGTCTAGTTTTATTTAATGCAGTATATATCTTGTGTTTAGAATAGTGTGTTATAATAGGCACTCAGTAAATATTTCTTTAATGAATGAGGGAAAATGTCTTATTTACATAGTAATTTTTTTGCCTGTACTTTGCACACTTAAAAAAATCACCTACTCAAACATTCAGGGTATTTCTTAAAGTTTATTCTTTAAGGATCTCGTAAGCATTTAGATATGTTAGTCACCAGCATTTGTCACTTCAGGCACCTACTCTACTACTTAATTCTAAGTCCTGCCTTTTCTTATTGCTACAGACTGAGGGACTTCAGATATAGAAATTATTTCTAGATTCTAAAGGTAAAGAATCTACCTGCAAGGCAGGAGACCTGGATTCAATCCCTGGGTTAGGAAGACCCCCTGGAGCAGGGCATGGCAACCCACTCCAGTATTCTTGCCTGGAGAATTCCATGGACAGAGGAGCCTGGAAGTCTATAGTCTGTGGGGTCACAAAGAGTTGGACATGACTGAGCAACTAACACATACAAAGGTAGTTCAAGAGCCTAGAGCCTGAAGAGAGATTTAAATATATCAACAACTATCCTTGGAGAAATAACAACCTCAGATATGAAGATGGTACCACTCTAATGGCAGAAAACAAAGAGGAACTAAAGAGCCTCTTGATGAGGGTGAAGCAGGAGAGTAAAAAAGCTGACTTGAAACTCAACATTCAAAACACAAAGATCATGGCATCCAGTTCCATCACTTCACGGCAAATAGATGGGGAAAATGTGGAAATAGAGACAGATTTTATTTTCTTGGGCTCCAGCATCACTAAAGATGATGACTGCAGCCATAAAATTAAAAGATATTTGCTCCTTGGAAGGAAAGCTATGACAAACCTAGACAGTGTATTAAAAATCAGAGATATCACTCTGCCAACAAAAGTCCATATAGTCAAATCTATGGTTTTTCCAGTAGTCATGTATGAATGTGAGAGCTGGATCAGAAAGAAAGCTGAGCGTCAAAGAATTGATGCTTTTGAACTGTGGTGTTGGAGAAGACTCTTGAGAGTCCCTTGGACTGCAAGGAGATCCAACCAGTCAATCCTAAAGGAAATCAGCACTGAGTATTCATTGGGAGGACTGATGCTGAAGCTGAAGCTCCAATACTTTGGCCACCTGATTCGAAGAGCCAACTCATTTGAAAAAACCCTGATGCTAGGAAAAGTTGAGGGCAGGAGGAGAAGGGGGCAGCAAAGAATGAGATGGTTGGATGTCATCACCAGTTCAGTGAGCATGAATTTGAGCAAACTCTAGGAGATAGCGGGCTTCCCTGGCAGCTCAGCTGGTAAAGAATCCACCTGCAAAGTGGGAGACCTGGATTTGATCCCTGGGTTGGGAAGATCCACTGGAGAAGGGATAGGCTACAACTCCAGTATTATTGAGCTTCCCTGGTGACTCAGACACTAAAGAATGTGCCCACAATTCAGGAGACCTGGGTTCAATCCCTAGGTGGGAAAGATCCCCTGGAGAAGGGAACAGCTACCCACTCCAGTATTCTGGCTTGGAGAATTCCATGGACTGTACAGTCCAGGTCACAGAGTCGGACACCACTGAGCAATTTGCACTTTCACTTTCCCAGGAGATAGTGAAGGACAGGGAAGCTTGGCATGCTGCAAAGAGTCAGACAGGACTTAGTGACTGAACAGCAACAGTCCTTGAGTAGCAAAGCATTCGTTTCTCTCTTATTGCTTCACTCTCTTAAAGAGTTTAACTCAGCTAAAAAAGTCTTACTGTAACCACTGAGGAATTATTGAAAACAGGAAGAAAGATTAAATTTCATTTGACTGTGTAAGACTACTAGGTTTATACTTATGATTTAATTATTGAGAGTGATAATCTCAATAATTAACAATATTGGCTGAAGACAGAGGTAGCCTAAGGCTGAAGGATATGAATAATTATACTTCTTGTTTTTATGGAAAATATGTGGTAGGCCAAAGTAAAAGCGTGAACACAGTTGAGTGAGTATGAGATATTGAGTAGTTTGTAGTTCTTTTTTGGGTTTTTTCTTTGTATAGGTTTGTTGCTGATGGTTACTTTATAAACTCTGAGATATTAACAAAGCAGCATAATTTTAAAAAAGGATTTTTTATTCTTTCTATATAATTTTTTTTTTTGGTTTTGAATACAGTGATCTAAAAGTAATTAACTATTAGGAAACACTAATAAGATTCAGATCTAATTGTGTCTGTAACCTCAGTTCAGTTCAGTTCAGTCACTCAGTCGTGTCCGACTCTTTGCAACCCCATGAATCACAGCACACCAGGGCTCCCTGTCCATCACCAACTGCTGGAGCCTACCCAAACCCATCTCCATCGAGTCAGTGATGCCATCCAGCCATCTCATCCTCTTGTCATCTCCTTCTCCTCCTGCCCCCAATGCCTCCCAGTATTAGGGTCTTTTCCAATGAGACAACTCTTCGCATGAGGTGGCCAAAGTACTGGAGTTTCAGCTTCAACATCAGTCCTTCCAATGAACATGACTGATCTCCTTTAGAATGGACTGGTTGGATCTCTTTGCAGTCCAAGGGACTCTCAAGAGTCTTCTCCAACACCACAGTTCAAAAGCATCAATTCTTCGGTGCTCAGCCTTCTTCACAGTCAAACTCTCACATCCATACATGACCACTGGAAAAACCATAGCCTTGACTAGATGGACCTTTGTTGGCAAAGTAATGTCTCTGCTTTTAAATATGCTGTCTAGGTTGGTCATAATTTTCCTTCCAAGGAGTAAGCGTCTTTTAATTTCATGGCTGCAGTCACCATCTGCAGTGATTTTGGAGGCCCCAAAAATAAAGTCTGACACTGTTTCCACTGTTTCCCCATCTATTTCCCATGAAGTGATGGGACCAGATGCCATGTTTTAAATATGCTGTCTAGGTTGGTCATAATTTTCCTTCCAAGGAGTAAGCGTCTTTTAATTTCATGGCTGCAGTCACCATCTGCAGTGATTTTGGAGGCCCCAAAAATAAAGTCTGACACTGTTTCCACTGTTTCCCCATCTATTTCCCATGATGTGATGGGACCAGATGCCATTCTGAATGTTGAGCTTTAAGCCAACTTTTTCACTTTCCTCGTTCACTTTCATCAAGAGGCTTTTTAGTTCCTCTTCACTTTCTGCCATAAGCATGGTGTCATCTGCATATCTGAGGTTATTGATATTTCTCCTGGCAATCTTGATTCCAGCTTGTGCTTCTTTCAGCCCAGCATTTCTCATGATGTACTCTGCATATAAGTTAAATAAGCAGGGTGACAATATACAGCCTTGACCGACTCCTTTTCCTATTTGGAACCAGTCTGTTCCATGTCCAGTCCTAACTGTTGCTTCATGACCTGCATACAGGTTTCTCAAGAGACAGGTCAAATGGTCTGGTATTCCCATCTCTTTCAGAATTTTCCACAGTTTGTGGTGATCCACACAGTCAAAGGCTTTGGCATAGTCAATAAAGCAGAAATAGATGATTTTCTACAACTCTCTTGCTTTTTCAATGATCCAGTAGATGATGTAACCTGGAGCTGCCCAAATTATTACCTCCTTGACTAATACCCCAAGAATAGATGGTATTACATCCCAATGACCTTAGAGATTTTCTATCATTAGTTTATGAAGAAAATTAGACATAATTTTAATCCTACATGTAATAATGTCTCCATATATAATAGGATATGAGGACAATATCAGGACAGGACAAATTTGTCCTGTTCACCAGTCTGTGCCCAACTCCTGGTATAGCAGGCACTGAAAAAAATGCTGATTGAATAAATGCACATGTATCAATATACATAAATATTAACATGACTTCTTCATATTGCAGGACGATTTTCACAAAGATTCCAAGATATAACTATGTGGATCCTGATTTTGCATATACTAAATCTGAAAAACTAATAAAGAAATCTCATGAAAACTATTATGCGGGATACATTAAATTTTTAAGAAATGTGCGCCTGCAGAAAGAAGCACAGAGGTAAAGTTCACTTTCTCAAACAATATGAAACAAACAGATCATGGTACCTGTAAAGCCAGAATTTTTTTCTTTAGGTTCTTTTTCGTGATTTAAAGGATGTTTTCATGTATGAAAATAACAAAACATTGAACTACTTAAACTGCATTTATTTCCTTTTTTACTTTTGATTTGGGAATGTCTTAGATGGACTTCCCTAGAAGCATATTATGAGACAGGAATTCCAGCACATGTGATTTTTGGAGGATGAACAACAACAATCGTTGTTCCTGCCTTGAGTCAAAGGAACTTTTGTGCTCCATATCAGTCATTGCCTGTGAACTGTCATTGGGTATGGTAGGGTGGGTGTAACTTTCTTGGGGTGGTATTTGAGAATGGGGTCCCCTTAACAGAGGGCAGTTTTATGTGGAAAGTGCTTTTGCCTTCAGTGGATCTCAGTGGGTCAGTAACAGCATCTAATATGGGGAATATTTGAATTTACTGATGTATATATTTTCTAAAAGACAGCCTCAATTAGTTATTATTATGATTTCTCTAGGAAGCATGTATACTCATATAATGACATAGACATAGGATTACATCCTGCATCTGGTCTAAAATCACCCACTGTCTCAGAAGTGGAAAGGGAAGAGGAGTTACCTTCAACAAAGTGTTGGATCAAACACAACCAATTGCTAAGAACCAGAAATATAGCATTCAAGGAGACAAAGTCTCTGAGAAGAAAGGCATGTGCACTATTTCACATTTGACTATACCATGATAATTCTTAAAATATTTTTTGCTAGTATTGAACAGTTAATTTTGGAATAATGTGATTTCTCACAGGTTCTTAAAGGACTTAAATCAGACCCATCCACACCCCATGAAAAACATGATTGCAGCTTAACTTTGACACCAAAGCAAACTTATCAAGTAATTGTTGGTAAGAATCTATAAAAACTTACTGAAGTCTTTTTAAAAAATAGAGTTATTTATGTATAATTCTTATTTCATAAAATTCACCAGGTCAAAGCATGTAAATCAGTGAATTTCAGTGCATTTACAGGTTTATTCAGCCATCATCACAATTCAGTTTTTACAATGATGCCATCACCCTCACCACTGTTATGCTGTTACTTCCAGGTCCCACCCCTAGCCCCAGGCAACCATTAATTAGCTTTCTGTCACTATAGATTTGCCTATTCTGAACATTTCATGTAAAAGGAATCACATAATATGTGGTCTCTCTTACATTACTTCTTTTACTTAGCATAATGTTCGTAAGGTCCATCCCTATGGTGTTAGGTATAAATATTTTGTTTGTTGTTATGCTTAAATAGTATCTCATTTTATTAGGAACGGGCTTCCCTGGTGGCTCAGCTGGTAAAGAATCAGCCTGCAATGCAGGAGACCCCGGTTTGATTCCTGGGTCAGGAATATACACTGGAGAAGGGAGAGGCTACCCTCTCCAGTATTCTTGTGCTTCCCTGGTGGCTCATTTGGTAAAGAACCTGCCTGCAATGCGGAAGACCTGGGTTTGATCCCTTGGTTGGGAATATTCCCTGGAGGAGGGCATGGCAACCCACTCCAGTATTCTTGCCTGGACAATTCCCATGGACAGAGGAGCCTACAGTCCAAAGAGATGGATATGACTGAGCAATTAAGCACACACACATTTTGTTTACCCATTTACAGTTGATGGACACTGAGCTGTTTCCAGTTTGAGGCTATTGTGAATAATGCTGCTATAAATAGTCACATATAATTCTTTGAGTGAACATATGTTTTTATTTCTTTTGGTTAGATTCCTGTGAATAGAATTGCTGAGTGGTATGGTAACTGGTTCCAAATTGGGAAAGGAGTACGTCAAGGCTGTATATTGTCACCCTGCTTATTTAACTTATATGCAGAGTACATCATGCAAAATGCTGGGCTGGATGAAGCACAAGCTGGAATCAAGATTGCCAGGAGAAATATCAATAACCTCAGATAAGATGACACCACCCTTATGGCAGAAAGTGAAGAGGAACTAAAAAGCCTCTTGATGAAAGTGAAAGAGGAGAGTGAAAAAGTTGGCTTAAAGCTCAACATTCAGAAAACGAAGATCATGGCATCTGGAATCCAGATTGCTGGGAGAAATATCAATAATTTCGGATATGCAGGTGACACCACCCTTATGGCAGAAAGTGAAGAACAACTAAAGAGCCTCTTGATGAAAATGAAAGAGGAGAGTGAAAAAGTTGGCTTAAAGCTCAACATTCAGAAAACTAAGATCATGACATCCAGTCTCATTACTTCATGGCAAAGACATGGGGAAATAGTGAGAGACTTTACTTTGGGGGGCTCCAAAATCACTGCAGGTGGTGACTGTAGCCATGAAATTAAAAGATGCTTGCTACTTGTAAGAAAAGCTGTGATCAACCTAGACCACATATTAAAAAGCAGAGACATTGCTTTGCTAACTAAGGTCCATCTAGTCAAAGTTATGGTTTTTCCAGTAGTTATGTATGGAATGTGAGACTTGGACTATAAAGAAAGCTGAGTGCTGAAGAATTGATGCTTTTGAACTGTGGTGTTGGAGAAGATTCTTGAGAGTCCCTTGGACTGCAAGGAGATCAAACCAGTCACTCCCAAAGGAAATCAGTCCTGAATATTCATTGGAAGGACTGATATTGAGGCTGAAACTCCAGTACTTTGGCCAGCTGATGTGAACAACTGACTCATTGGAAAAGATCCTGATGCTAGCCAAGATTAAAGGCAGGAGGAGAAGGGGACGACAGAGGATGAGATGGTTGGATGGCATCACCAACTTGATGGACATGAGTTTGAGTAAACTCCGGCAGTTGGTGATGGACAGGGAAGTCTGGAGTGCTGTAGTCCATGGAGTCACAAAAAGTCGGACATGACTGAGAGACTGAACTGGACCAATGGTAACTTTGTGTGTAACTTTTAATGAAATTGCCAAAAATTTTCTGTAGTGACTGCACTAGGTTGCAATCACTCCAACAGTTGTTCAGTCACTAAGTTGTGTTATACTCTTTGTGACCTCCTGGACTGCAACATACCAGACTCTTCTGTTGTCCACTATCTCACAGTTTGCTCAAATTCATGTCCATTGAGTTGGTGATGCTATCTAACCATCTCATCCTCAGCTGTCCACTTCTCCTCCTGCTTCAATCTTTACCAGCATCAGGGTCTTTTCCAATGAGTCAGTTCTTCCTATCAGGTAGCCAAAGTATTGGAGCTTCAGTAACCATCTTTCTAATGAATGTGCAAGGTTGATTTCCTTTAGGATTGACTGGTTTGATCTGCTTGCAATGCAAGGGACTCTCAAGAGTGTTCTCCATAACCACAATTCAAAAGCATCAATTCTTTGCCTCTCAGCCTTCTATATGGTCCAACTCTCACATCTGTACATGACTATTAGATGCACCATAGCTTTGACTACATGGACCTGTGTCAGCAAAGTAAAATGTCTGATTTTTAATACACTGTCTAGGTTTGTCATAACTTTTCTTTCAAGGAAGCAAGTGTCTTTTAATTTAATGGATACAGTGTTTTGGAGCCCAAGAAAATAAAGTCTGTCACTGTTTCCATTGTTTCCCCATCTATTTTCCATGAAGTAATGGGACTGGATGTCATCCATGATCTTAGTTTTTTGAATGTTCAGTTTCAAGCCAGCTTTTTCACTCTCTTCTTTTACCCTCATCAAGAGGCTCTTTAGTTCCTCTTCACTTTCTGCCATTAGAGTGGTATCATCAGCATACCAGAGATGGTTGATATGTACATGAGGGTTGCGGTTTCTCCAGGTTTTCACCAACAATTGTTATTTTCTGTCTTTTTGATTACAGCCATGCTAGTGGGTGCAAAATGTTCTCTCGTTGTGCTTTTGAATTGCATTTTCTTTTTGACTAAGTGTTGAATATATATTGATGTATTTACTTAGAGATACAACTATTTAAATTGTATATCTTATTTGGAGAAATGTCTTTCCCCAATTTTTAATTTGAATGTTTGCCTCCTCAGTATAGAGTTTAAGAATTGTTTATGTATTTTGAATACACATCTTTTTTCAGATATGATTTCCAAATATTTTCCCTAAATCTGTGGCTTTTTTTTTTCATTTTCTTCAGTCAGTTCAGTTCAGTTCAGTCGCTCAGTCGTGTCCAACTCTTAGCGACCCCATGGACTGCAGCCCACCAGGCTCCTCGTCCATGGGATTTTTCAGGCAAGAGTACTGGAGTGGGGTGCCAGTGTCTTCTCCAACATTTATTGTTAGGGAAACAGAAAATAAAACCAAAATGAGATACTGCTATATAAATCTATTAGAATGGCTAAAAAACTTACCAGTTCAATTGTTGTTGAAGATTTGGGGAAACTGAGACTCTTGTATACTGCTAGTGGGATTGTGAAATTAAATTGGGTTGGCCAAAAAGTTCTTTTGGGTTTTTCCATAAGATATTATAGAAAAGTCAGAACAAACTTTTTGGCCAACTCAATACAACCATTTTGAAGAAGTTTGGCAGTTTCTTATACATTTAAACACACATCTACCGTATTATCCATTCATTATACTCCTAATTATCTAAAGGAAATGAAGGTATATTTTAAATAAAATACTTGTTTGCAAATATTTTAGCATCCTTAATTTTAATAAGCCATACCTGGGAAGAATCCAAGTGGTAACAGGTGATGTGTAAACATTCACCTATAATGGACTGCTACTTAGTAATATAAAGGAATAGACTATTGACACATGAAACTTCTTAAATGGATCTTCAGAGAGCTTGCTGAATGAAAGAAATCAGAGGAAAAAAAAACACACTTTCTGTATTATTCCACTCATATTAAAGTCTGGAAAATGCAACCTGATCTATAGTGACATAAAGCAAATAAGTGGTTGTCTGGAAAGGAGGAATACAGAGGATGGTGGTAGGGAGAAACCATGAAAGGGTACAAGAATACTTTTTGGAGTTATATAAAAACTTTGGGCATTTAAAGAGTAAAACAAATAAAATTTAAATAATGAGTCATGGGAAAGTTGCCAGTTACTGTAAATTCTGAATAAGTGAACATAGATGCGTTCATGAGAGGGGATAGGGTGATGGAGTATGCAAATTTGTGTACTGAAATGAGTTATAATTAGTGCTAGTAATTTTGTCATGTAATTTTCCATATCAGAATCTATTTGAATTTTGGCCAATAACCTCTAACCATCAAGTTATGAATGTGTTTATAAAATACTGTTAATAATTTCTGATATTATAGTAAGTATTTTAAGTGCTATTTTTAATGAATTAATTGATCAAATATTGTGTGAATACTTGCAAAAATAAGTCAATGAATACATTTGTCAGCAATTAAACTTAGTAACTTTTTGTTTTTTCAGGGCCCTCTGTCCTTAACTTTGGTGATGTTTGTGTGAACTCAACAAATACTCGTCTACTACATATTATTAATATGCTACCAATTCACATTCTGATCCAATTAAATGTCAATTTGGAAGAACTTCAGAAAACCAGCCAATTTTCATATGTGATTCCACCTACAACTAGTACTTATATTTCAATGATATTTGAATCTCCCACCATTGGAAAATTTTGGAAGTAGGATTTATTTTCAAATTACTATTTGCTAGAATCAAAAATGTCCTTTAGTGTATTTGCCCCAATTATTTTTGTATATGTCATATTTGGTTCTAAAAGGTAGAAACTATATGTGCAGCAATTTGTAGATTCATATTTCAGTGTAATTGCCTTTCATAATTATTTTGATTTATTTTTTACTAAGAATTGTGGATATCAATCCATAATATATGCATTTTTACATGTACCTGAAGTCTGTCATTCAGTTAAGAGCTGTTATCCATTCAATTTGGATGCTTTTGCTGTGTTACAGGTCTTTCACCTTCACAGTGAACAATATGCCTGGTGGACACATCCTAGTGATGGCAGTTGTCCTGCCAGTAAGACTTCAGCTATCTTCTAATGAGCTGATACTGAGACCACAAGGCTTCTTGGTGAAAACATGTTTTAGGGGGACGGTTAGGATGTATAATCATCAGAATTACTTTGTCAAATTTGAATGGCAATCAATAAATACAGGAAAGGAGATGGCATTTTCCATTCGTCCAGCTAAAGGTAACAGTTTATTCTGTGTTTGATTTAGACATTCGTTTATTCATGTGTTCAGGCCATAGTCATATCTTAAGTGTATATTGTATAAAGGTGCTAAGAATGTATAAGTATATTGCATATGATCTTGTGGCAATGGGACATTCCTGCCCTCTTAGCTTCCCTGTATCCTTTCCTCCCCCTCCCTCTCCCTCCCTCTTCATATCTAATTTAGGAATAGTCTTCATTTGAGATCTAAGTAGACTATACTTCAGATCACAAAGGAGTCCTGGCATGTAGAATTCTTGTCTTAGGTGATTTTCCTGGGAAAATCATTTCCAAATCATGACTTTTGTATAATTCTACTGGCACAGTGCTAAAGAATTTGCCTACAATACAGGAGATGCAGGAGATGTGGATTTGATCCCTGGGTTGGGAAGATCCCCTGGAGGAGGAAATGGCATCCTACTCCAGTATTCTTGCCTGAAAAATCCCATGGACAGAGGAGCCTAGCAGGCTACAGTCCATAGGGTCACAAAGATTCAGACATGACTGAGCATGCACCAGTGTTGTTAATGGGAAGTGTTATAAACAAGCTTGAGTATTAATATAAGGGTCTTCGCTGGTGGCTCAGATGGTAAAGGATCTGCCAGTAATGCAGGAAACCCAGGCTCAATCCCTGGGTTGGGAAGATCCCCTGGAGAAAGAAATGGCAACCTACTCCAGTATTCTTGCCTGTAGAATTCTATGGACAGAGGAGCCTGGCAGGCTACAGTCCATGTGATCGCAAAGAGTTGGACACTGAGCAACTGAACACTTTAATACTTCACTTAATTTTAGTGCAGATATATGCAGAGATGGTAACAAATTTAACAAGTGGAGAAGGAGGACTGTTCTTTTATTATGACTGGAGATCATTGATATAACCGTATTTAATCTTTTTGTTAATCTGGATAGATTTAGCACAATCCCAGATTATAATTTATTAAGCATTTGAGATATACTTCCTCTGAAGATTCAGCAGAGTCATTTGACCAAGCTCTTTTTGTTGTTGTTGTTGTTACTAATGCTGGAAATATTGGGTCCTGCCCCAATCTAGAGAAAAGCTGAGTAAATGATCAGAGAAGAAAAAGAAATTATTTCTGTAGATTTCAGATTTTCTAGATAAACCTTCTCCAGTTTTTTTCAACAGGTGTCAGATGTAGTTATATTATTTACATTCCAGATATAGGTTCTGATCAAGCATGTGATATGGCACTAAAGGTATCTGAAAAGCACTGCGCATTGGCAGTTTTCCTTGTATTTCTCCATCCTAGCCAGAGTTGAGTGTTTGGGCTTCCTCCTTATGGCTTCCATGAAAATGCTGTGACAAAGATTCGTTAGTCAAAAGTGGAATTACAGTGCAGTGGTAAAAGAATCTGCTTGTCAACGCACAGGATGCAAGAGACACTATTATAGAATTAACAAGTTTTTAACTTAGAGGCTTCCCTGTTGGCTCAGGGGTAAAAATTTCACCTACCAATGCAAGAGATGCAAGTTTGATCACTGAGTCAGGAAGATTCTGTAAAGGAGGAAATGGCAACCCATTCCAGTATTCTTGCCTGGAGCCTTGTGGGCTATAGTCTGTGGGGTCACAGAGAATCAGACACGACTGAGCACACACATACACAAACTTCTCATGGTTTTTAGTACTATGTTTTACAGAAAAAATTTAATATTTGCTTTTCTTTGGGTTGCTCATAACATGTCTTACTTTTTTTTTTTTAATCAAAGCAAAAACAGACGTTTAATTCCAAATATAGTATGAGTAGGCCACGACTGAGCATGCAATGAACAAAAATAACAGACAGTGTTTCTGTGAATGATATGATTAGCCTTTAAGTACTTTTAGTTTTTTAAGAACACAAATGCTACAATACTGAAATGTATTTCATATATTATTGAGGAAAGTATGCATGATTTCAGAGAAGGCAATGGCATCCCACTCCAGTCCTCTTGCCTGGAAAATCCTATGGACGGCGGAGCCTGGTAGGCTGCAGTCCTTGGGGTCGCTAAGAGTCGGATATCACTGAGAGACTTCACTTTCCCTTTTCACTTTCATGCATTGGAGAAGGAAATGGCAACCCACTCCAGTATTCTTGTCTGGAGAATCCCAGGGTTGGGGGAGCCTGGTGGGCTGCTGTCTGTGGGGTCGCACAGAGTCGGACACGACTGAAGTGACTTAGCATAGCATGCATGATTTATACACATAGATTTCTCTTATATCATTTTCTGTTTGATGCTCAGAATTTTCATAAAATAATTACTCAATTTTATTTTTGCCTCTTTGTATAGATCATTTTATTGAGTCACATTTTTCTTATGTCCCTTTTGCTATATTGTGTTGGGGAAGAAGACATTTTCTTCCACCCTTCAGTTGTGTCCGACTCTTGGCGACCCCATGGCCTCCCTGACCACCAACTCCTGGAGTCTACTCAAACTTATCTCCATTGAGTCAGTGGTAACATCCAACCATCTCATCCTCTGTCATCCCCTTCTTCTCATGCCTTCAAACTTTCACAGTATCAGGGTCTTTTCCAATGAGTCAGCTCTTCACATCAGGTGGCCAAAGTATTGGAGTTTCAGCTTCAACGTCAGTCCTTCCAATGAACACTCAGGACTGATCTCTAGGATGGACTAGTTGGATCTCCTTGCAGTCCAAGGGACTCTCAAGAGTCTTCTCCAACACCACAGTTCAAAAACATCAATTCTTCAGTGCTCAGCTTTCTTTATAGTCCAACTCTCACATCCATATGTGACTACTGGAAAAACCATAGCCTCGACGAGATGGACCTTTGTTGGTAATGTCTCTGCTTTTTAATATGCAGTCTAGGTTGGTCATAACTTTCCTTTTAAGGAGTAAGCATCTTTTAATTTCATGGCTGCAGTCACCATCTGCAGTGATTTTGGAGCCCCCAAAAATAAAGTCAGCCACTGTTTCCACTGTTTCCCCATCTATTTGCCATGAAGTGATGGGACCAGATGCCATGATCTTCGTTTTCTGAATGTTGAGCTTTAAGCCAACTTTTTCACTCTCCTCTTTCACTTTCATCAAGAGGCTTAGTTCTTCTTTGCTTTCTGCCATAAGGGTGGTATCATCTGCATATCTGAGGTTATTGATATT
Organism: Cephalophus harveyi; assembly: GCA_006410635.1. Lineage (NCBI taxonomy): Eukaryota > Metazoa > Chordata > Mammalia > Artiodactyla > Bovidae > Cephalophus > Cephalophus harveyi. The sequence continues at coordinate 131,649 of SJYT01068617.1, read as the reverse complement.
TCTCCTGGCAATCTTGATTCCAGCTTATGCTTCTTCCAGCCCAGCGTTTCTCATGATGTACTCTGCATAGAAGTTCAATAAGCAGGGTGACAATATATAGCCTTGACGTACTCCTTTCCCAACTTGGAACCAGTCTGTTGTTCCATGTCCAGTTCTAACTGTTGCTTCCTGACTTGCATACAGATTTCTCAAGAGGCAGGTCAGGTGGTCTGGTATTCCCATCTCTCTCAGAATTTTCCACAGTTTATTGTGATCCACACAGTCAAAGGCTTTGGCATAGTCAATAAAGCA
>SJYT01068617.1:81678-118485 GCA_006410635.1 Cephalophus harveyi | reverse complement strand
AATGGTCATCTGAGTTAAATTCACCCATTCCAGTCCATTTTAGTTCGCTGATTCCTAGAATGTCGACGTTCACCCTTGTCATCTCTTGTTTGACCACTTCCAATTTGCCTTGATTCATGGACCTGACATTCCAGGTTCCTATGCAGTATTGCTCTTTACAGCATCGGATCTTGCTTCTATCACCAGTCACATGCACAACTGGGTATTGTTTTCGCTTTGGCTCCATCCCTTCATTCTTTCTGGAGTTATTTCTCCACTGATCTCCAGTAGCATATTGGGCACCTAATGACCTTGGGAGTTCCTCTTTCAGTATCCTATCATTTTGCCTTTTCATACTGTTCATGGGGTTCTCAAGGCAAGAATACTGAAGTGGCTTGCCATTCTCTTCTCCAGTGGACCACATTCTGTCAAATTTTAGGTCATACAGGTCCTAATCAACAACTTAGGAACTCAAAATTTTGTCTTAAGGACTAGGAGTCTTTAAGCATGGAGAGTTTCACAATCAGATTTGCATTTTTCAGACATCACTTGGGTTATAGAGTAGCATTAAACTGGGACCAGTGCAGTTATTAGTCTGGTAATGATGTCCAGACAGGCGAAGATTGTGTTCTTTGTTAGGAGACAGGATTCTAGACAAATTCATGTCAAATTTAAGAGATGAATATTTAGTGTATGATGATTGGAAGGGGTCATATATAAGTAAAATAAGTAAGTCAAGAGTTAGACAGATGAACTGCATTCAATGAGAAAGAGATTAGAGGATGAATAGCAGATTTTAGAGGGAAATCATGAGTTTGAAGCACCTTTTGGATCCCTCTGTAGAGATGTATGCTGCTGCTAAGTCGCTTCAGTCGTGTCCAACCCTGTGTGACCCCATAGATGCCAGCCCACCAGGCTCCTCTGTTCCTGGGATTCTCCAGGCAAGAATACTGGAGTGGGTTACCATTTCCTTCTCCAATGCATGAAAGTGAAAAGTGAAAGTGAAGTCGCTCAGTCGTGTCCGACTCTTAGCGACCCCATGGACTGCAGCCTCCCAGGCTCCTCCGTCCATGGGATTTTCCAGGCAAGAGTACTGGAGTGGGGTGCCATTGTAGAGATGTATAATATGTCTAATAAAGAGGCCATTTCTTATGCATATTGGTCTGAAGGCTAAGGAGTAATTTTAGAGATGATAGAGATTATTTCTGTTACCCATATAAAGACCAAGAATGAGTGTAAGTGGGCTGAATATATTGATGAGGTGAAATGATAAACTTTGTAAGAAGTTAAATAAAAAAGGAAATAGAGACAGGTAAATTGGGGCTGATATGGAAAGAAATTACATATCACAGACTTAGATGTCCCTATGACATGTGACATCCTAGAATTCATGTCTCTGAAAATGAGCAAGAAAGCAGGGATGATAGAGGATTGTGAGAAATACAGGCACAGATGAGTATATGATTTCTGGGGCCATGAATTTGTGAGGAGTGATATCGGTTAGGGTACAGATGAAGTCTTGGGAGATAGAAAGGTCAAGCGAGCGATGAGTGAGGGTAGTAAATGTGTTATGGTAGCCTGGAATTTTTCATGACCCACAAATATAGAGGTAAGTAAAAGGGAGCCATGGGGGGTTGAGACTTATATGCATCATTTATCAGTGAACCACATACTGATTTGTAATTACTTCTGAAGCATTGACTTATGCTTCTTATGATTTTAGTCAAGTATTTTGTTCATGTACTATATATTCTATAAATAAAATATAGAAATCATGAAGTATTATGAATTAAGCAGTTCAGTTAATAAGACTGTCTAGATGGCATACTGGAACAATAGCATTTTATGGTTTGTCTATAAACAGTGTCACTGATTCTGTCGAAGGAGTGAAATACATCCATAACTCTTTCTTAATTATAGTATACATTTAGATTTAAATCTTGAAGTTGACTGCTACCAATCTCATGTAGGTAGGGCTTTCAAGGAATGATATTTTCATGCTTCTGAGATTTTGATTAGACAATTATGTGTTCATATAATCTTCAGGCTTTGTTTTTTAGGAGTTATACACCTAAATTCTTATTTCACTATCTTAATTTTCTTGAAAGAGATTGTTCAGGCAGTTCTTGGTCCACGGTTAGCCACTGCTACTTTGAACTTTTGTGACCTCAAGCCTCAGTTTTCCTCACTTGGAAATTAGGGTATTAAGAAAATACTGAAGATTAAAAAAAAGATAATGTATTTAGCAATGTGCTTGGACTGTATACTCAGCAATTTTTATCTGCTCTCATTAGAATTATTGTTGTTTCGGATGTTAGTATCTTTCTATGGAAAGAAACATGTTGTACTTAATTTCTTACTTGTTTTAATTTTTGAATATCCTATTGAAATTAGGTCAATACAAAAAGCTTACATGGAGTTTGAGGCAGTAATGTCAAGGCAAATGGGTAGAACTCTTCAGTCAAATTCACTAGCTGTCAGTTAGTCCCATTTGTGGTGGAAGTTTTTAAGAGTTGAAAATTCACTTCTCTTAATTTCAATTCTACATCACAAGAAATAGGATGACAACTGCCAGAATAAATCTTGTGACATTTATAGTATGTTATGATTATTTAAATCCTATAATGTTATATAAATGTCAGATAATATTGTACCTGAGAAGTATATGAGTATATTTTAGTGCAGTTTCTGCAGAATTTTATGTTTCTCCTAAATAGGTTGCTATTCGCTGTGCAAATGACATAGACCTTAGGATTGGTGGATCTGTTGAGGTTGCTGATGTTGAAATCCATCCGGTAAGTATGTTACCTATTTGTAGAATCAGTTTATGAGTGTAGTGATTTTTATTGATGTGTCCCTAGTCAGCCCATGTAGGTTAAAAATTTTTTATTATATAGTAATGTGGTATATAAATTAATATATGTAATATAAATGTAAGTAATGAAGCAGAGTATTGAGCAGATTAAATGAAGGTTTAAGAATTCACCAATGAATTTAAGTATCAGAATGGTACCAAAACCATTAAATTATCTGTAGACTTCATCCTGATCCTACCCCTCTTAAGAGATAAGTACTTTCCTGAATTTTGTCATTATTATCTCTTTATTTTTTCTAATTGGGTTGCCACATATGTATGAATTCCTTAACTGTTTATTATTTAGTTTAGTTTGTTGATTTCTCAGCTTTTTAACAAAGATATATTATCTTTGGTGCATTACTTTTAATTGAATGTTATGTTTTTAAACTTCATCTTGATTATGTGTAGCTGTATGTTATTCATTATCCCTGCTGCTTAATAATCCATTATGTAGACATACTGTAATTTGTAGACTCATTTCATTGTCCATTCAGTTAATGTATCTTTTTTTTTTTTTTTTTTTACAAATACTATAGCTATGAACTTCCCTCATAGCTCAGTCGGTAAAGAATGTGTCTGCAATGCAGGAGACCCAGGTTCGATTCCTGGGTTGGGAAAACCCCCTGGAGAAGGAAATGCTAACCCTCTCCAGTATTCTTGCCTGGAAAATTCCATGGGGCAAGGAGCCTGGCAGGTTACGATCCATGGGGTCACAAGAGTTGGACACAATTTAGTGACTAAATCACCACCACCACCATAGCTATGAACATTCATGTATATCTTTAAGGTACTTATGTAAGAGTTTCTCTAGAGGTAGAGTTGCTGAGATTATATATATTTGACTTCACAAGATAACTTCCATGTTTTTTCTCGTTTCCATTGCTCCATGTTCCATTGCTCCATAATTTCTTTGTAAAACTTAATGTTTGCCAGTCTATTGAGTGTAAAATGGTACCTCACTGGGGTCTTGATTTGTATTTTATTTAAAATTTTTGGTTGCTCTGGGTCTTTGTTTCTTTGTGCAGGCTTTCTCTAGTTGCTGCACATGGGGGGCCGCTCTAGTTATGGTGCTTGGGATTCTTGTTGCAGTGGCTTCTCTTGTGAAGCATGGGCTCTAGGGCATTCAGGCTTCAGCATTTAAAGCTCATGGACTCGATAGTTGTGACTCGGAGACTCAGTAGTTGTGACACATGGGCTTAGTTGCTCTGTGACATGTGGAATCTTCCCAGACCAGGGATCAGATCAAACCCGTGTCTCCTGCATTGACAGGTAGATTCTTTTTCACTGTGCCACTAGAAAGTCCTGTATTTTCTGAACTATAATCAAATTAATGTTTTGAACTATTGTTCTGTACCCTGATAAAATTTTGTTCTACAATTGGTAGAGTGCACATGCATACTATTTTTCTTTCAGGCCAGGCCTTCGGATCTGTTCTTATCTATCCAAAGAAACTCTCCCTGATCCTTTAAAAAGCCCATCTGTCCCTCCTTTGTGACATTTATGTTACAAACATCTTAAATTCTGGGAACATGTCCATTGTAGCCATAGTCATATTTTTTTCAGCTTATTTGCCCTTTTGTTTTTCTCCCCCATGACTGGTACCATGCAGGTTCTGAACTGCTGGTTGTCTCAGGTAGGGCCTTACCACCAGTCTGGACTTTAACAGCATCACCACAATTTTAGGCTTTAAGTTACAATTTTCTAACCTTTCTTTTATTCAGCGTTGAAGGCATGGTAAGTCCAGAGAGACCGACAGATACTAAGCTAGCTTGGCTATGATAATTTTAGGTGATTTCTGGAGTATCCAGATTGCTTTTTTCCCATTGCTAAGGTGTCCTCCTTTGTACAACATTAGACAAATATGGAGACTTTTAGTACTATATTTCTTTGTGGCAGGCTTTTCATGTTATATTACAACTGAGTAATTCATAGGACTTTACATTAATGTATATTTATCAATATTCCCTAATCATTTTGGATTTTTAAACATTGCGGCCTAGTTACCATTTTAAAACAGTATTCTAGTGTTTCCAGACATTGTTAGCAATATATCTAATAATTATGAGGAGAAGGAAATGGCAACCCACTCCAGTATTCTTGCCTGGAGGATCCCATAGATGGAGGAGCCTGGCGGGCTATAGTCCACGGGGTCGCAAAGAGTCACACATGACTGAGCAACTGGAGAGAGAGAGAGAGAATGTGTATCTTAATAACAGTTAGGGAATTTTATCCAAATGAGCCTATGGGAAAGACCAGAGTGGGATAAGAGGAATGATTTGTTGCATATATGAGGCATCAAACTTTTACTACCTGTTTTGGATTTTGCAAATTTCACTTGTAGAACTGAGTTGATATTTTATGTGCTGAGTTGTTTCAGTCGTGTCCGACTCTTTGTGACCCTATGAACTGTAACCTGCCAGACTCCTCTGTCCATGGGATTTCCCAGGCAAAAACACTGGAGTGGGTTGCCGTGCCCTCCTCCAGAGGATCTTCCTGACCCAGGGATCAAAACTGTGTCTCTTATATCTCCCGCATTGGCAGACAGGTTCTTTACCACTAGCACCAACAAATGAAGCAAATAGTGGACAGTTGACTTTAATGCCATGTTTTTCTCAACATCAGGATACTGTTGTCTCTTTCTCTTTTAATGCTGTATATGATTCTTTTACTAAGGAACTATAGGGTATCTATAGTTACTCCACCAGAAGAGGAATCCTACAGAGTTTTTTGGTATAGGCACATGCCTGTCATATAAGTTAAAGTTAAGATACATTCAGTTAACATTCCTTATATATTTAAGCTAGATGTCAGATAGATACAAGGCAAAAATGAATGAGACGTAAGATTCACTAGGAGACACAGATAAATATACAAATCAATGGATTTGTGATGAAAGCGTCTGTCTCCAATGTGAGAGACCTGGGTTCGATCCCTGGGTCGGGAATATCCCCTGGAGAAGGAAATGGTAACCCACTCCAGTATTCTTGCCTGGAGAATCCCATGGACGGAGAAGCCTGGTAGGCTACAGTCCACGGGGTTGCAAAGAGTCGGACACGACTGAGCGACTTCACAATATAAGTAAACGTAAGGAACAGAAGTAGTCTTGAGCAGACTGTAATTAACTGGCTTATCCAGCTGGTGTTTGAAGGATGCATAGTATTTTATCAGGCAATTGCAAATTAGAGAAGAGTCTTCCTGACAGAAGAGATACGTCGATAAAGACACAGAGGGTAGAAGCATCAGTAGGTTGGAAATGACAGATATACAGCTTGCTGAAATACAAAGTGGTAGGGGTGAGAGTAGAGCTAGGTGAGGCTGGAACATGAGGTGGGGGAAGGTCACGGTGAACTTTATGAGCCCTCCTAATGAACTTGACATTGTCCTGTAGATGGAGGAGAATCATCACATTTTAAGGCAAGAAGTCACGTGGTCAGATTTTCAATTAGTTTACTTGTAACTTAGTTGTGGAACGGAGAATTGGAGAAAGTCAAAATCTAGAAATGAAAAGTGACCAGTTGCTAACTTTATATAATTGCAATAAAGATAAGAGGTGAAGGAGGCAGAATTAATGGGACTTGATAGCTGATTACATGCAGGAGAGAGGAAGAAGAAAAATATAATGAATTTGTATAGAGTTCTCATTTAGTTGATAAATCATGTCGGATTCTTTTGTGACCTCATAGACCGTAGTCTGCCAGGCTCCTCTGTCCTTGGAATTTCCCAGGCTACAATACTGGAATGGGTTGCCATTTCCTGCTCCAGGGGATCTTCCCAACCCAGGAATCAAACCTGTGTCTCCTGCATTGGCAGGTACTTTCTTTACCACTGAGCCTCCTGGGAAGCCCAGTTTGTAGAGTGTGCCACTGTTAATAATGTCCTGGAAAAACATAAGAGTGTAATTTTTTATTGAGTATAATTTACATATAGCATTATGTTAGTTTCAGGTATACAATATGATTCAATATTTATATATATTGTGAAGTGTTCACCATGGTAAGTCTAGTTATCATCTGTCACCAAGCATAATCTTTTCTTTTTCTAATGATAAGGGCTTTGAAGATCTCCTGTCTTACAGTATAATTTTTAGTTTACATTGTCTTTATTAACTATTACTCTGCCTTCTATTTATTATTTCTTTTTTTGTTTGTTTTTTAGAATATATTTAACTTCACTGGCACCTATGTTGGTTCTACTCAGATTATGCCATTTTTACTAAAAAACAAAGGTATAACACGTGCCAGAGTAGAGTTTAATCTGGAAGATGCTGATAGTTTTTCAGTGGATTTTAAAGGCAAATCAGGTACATATTTTATACCATGATGATATTATTATAAAAGTAAAATAATTTTAAGTTGCTCAAAGAAATAATGTTGAGTACTGTGAAGGGCAGTTGTTCTTAATATTTTTAATGACTCAGTGCATGTTTTTCTTATATCCTGTAACAAATCTTAGTTTTATTTTTTTTAGAGAGCTCTCTCTGTGTTTAATATATTAGATATCTTTATGTTAAATTGTTTGAAAAAATATACTTTTATAAATATATTTCAATTGCTTACCTCAGGTGTTGTCAAACTAAGATCTATGGGCTAAATCTGGCCTGGCCCCTCTTTTTATAAATAAAGTTTTATTAGAACACAGGCATACTCATTTGTTTGTATATTGTTTATGGATACTTTTATAATGGCAGAGTTGAATAGTTGTGACAGAAACCATATGGCTTGCAAAACCTAAAATATTTACTGTCAAAACCCTTACAGAAAACTGTTTGCCAACCATTGCTTTAGTCATTTTTTATTCAGCACATATTTGATGAATACTAATTATAGGTCAGATACTAGGTTATGAGTCTATAAAGACAATAAGACATCCTACTTATTCTCCAAAAGTGAACAGTAAGTTTATCAGTCAAGGTTTTAGTAATAAATAAATGACTCACTTCAAACATTTAACTGAAGATTATTTAATGAAGGAATTATGTATGGACCTGGGAGCCAGGTTTAAAGGAACTGACAAGAATAAAAGCTGCTTCTACCTCTACCTAAAGGAGCAAGATGAGGCAAGATATCGGAGCCCTATGAGTGCTGAAACTAAAAGAGAGGCCATCTGATAAAAGCTATAATTATTTAAAAAAATAAAAAATCCTTGCCAGAATTGTAGGTGAGGCAGGGAAAATGTGAGGGCATAAATACCTCCTATCCTCTGATACCTTGCTGGCATCTCTCTGTGATTGAACCAAATCAGAGGCAGAAGAGCAAGGAGCCTCAATAAATCAGTCTGTAGAGGCTAGGACAGAGGAGAGCAGAGGAAGATGGCTATTGGATCAAAGTGACAAATGGATACTACCTATATAACACTAGGAGAAAGAGAAATGAAGTATTGGGTTATTACCATATAGTATGGTAGATGCTTCAAGACAAGTCAATACATGGTGCTAAGTAACATATGTTAAGGGGAACTAGCTGAGAATCAACACTAGGAAAAATTTCTTGGAGAAATTGATGCCTCATCTGGATTTCAAAGAATGAGGAGCGATACAGAGAAGGGGATAGAGAAGCTGAGCACCGAAGAATTGATGCTTTTGAACTGTGGTGGTGGAGAAGACTCTTGAGAGTCCCTTGGACTACAAGGAGATCCAATCAGTCCATCCTAAAGGAGATCAGTTCTGGGTGTTCATTGGAAGGACTGATGCTGAAGCTGAAACTCCAATACTTTGGCCACCTGATGCGAAGAGCTGACTCATTGGAAAAGACCCTGATGCTGGGAGGGATTGGGGGCAGGAGAAAAAGAGGGCAACAGAGGATGAGATGTCTGGATGGCATCACCAACTCGATGGACATGAGTTTGGGGAAACTCCAGGAGTTGGTGATGGACAGGGAGGCCTGGCGTGCTGTGATTCATGGGGTCGCAAAGAGTCAGACACGACTGGGTGACTGAACTGAACTGAAAGGCGTAGAAATGAGTCAATATGGCAAGTACTTAGGGATATCTAGAATGTAGGAGTACAGGACTAGAGGGGCAAGTGAGACCCAGGTAACTAGCATTCTTTTCTGGACATTTATTCTAGGGGTTGTTGTTGTTTAGTCCTGAAGTTTTTTCCAACTCTTTTGTGACCCATGGACTATAGCTGGCCAGGCTCCTCTGTCCATGGGAATTCCCAGGCAAGAATACTGGAATGGGTTGCTCTTTACTTCTTCAGGGGATCTTCCTGACCCAGGGATCAAACCCACATATCCTGCATTGGCAGGCAGATTCTTTACCACTGAGCCACCAGGGAATCCATTCTAGAGGTTAGGCAGTTTGGTTAAAGGATTGATACGTAGGCAATGGTGTGAGTTGGCTTGCCCTTCACTAATTTTCCTTTTGGACTAAAGTTGAAAATAGCCTGGGGGAAAATGTGGATATGGAAAGGGCAAGACCAGAGACAGGGAGATCAGTTAGGTGTGGTGGCCATACAGGTGAGAAATGATGAGAGCCTGAGCTCAGACTTTGATGTTGGGAAGGAAAGGAAGAGATTTCCAAAGGTACTTAGAAATGCTCCAATGTGGTTATCAAGTGGGCGTGTGTATTAGGGAAGAGGAAGAAATTTTGGATCATTCCCAGTTTTTGACTGTAAGAGACAGATGTCTGGATGAACAATTCATAGTTGATATAATGCGGGAACATTAAAAAGCAAGAAACATTACTTTGCCAACAAAGGCAAGGTAATGTCCATATAGTCAAGGCTTGTCCATATAGTCAAGGCTATGGTTTTTCTATTAGTCATGCGAGATGGACTAATAATGGATGTGAGAGTTGGACCATAAAGAAAGCTGAGCACCAAAGAATTGATGCTTTCAAACTATGGTGTTGGAGAAGACTCTTGAGAGTTCCTTGGACTGCAGGGAGATCAAACCAGTCAGTCCTAAAGGAAATCAGTCCTGAATATTCGTGGGAAGGACTGATGCTGAAGCTCCAGTAGTTTGGCCACCTGATGTGAAGAAGTGACTCATTGGAAAAGACCCTGATGCTGGAAAAGATTGAGGACAGGAGGAGAAGGGGACGACAGAGGATTAGATGGTTGTATGTTGTCACTGATTCAATGGACATGAGCCTAAACAAGCTCTGGGATTTAGTGATGGACAGGGAAGCCTGGCGTGCTGCAGTCCATGGGTCCCAGAGTCAGACACAACCAAGCGACTGAACTGAATAATGTGGGAAAAAGAATAGGTCTAGGTGAGCATGCTGTTTTTGCAGGGACTGTGGAATAGCCCAAGAATGATAACAGTAGACACTAGGAAATCCATGTGAATTTTATATTCATTTTTGAAAAATTTGGATGTTGAAACTTTAATTGCCTTAACACTTTTGCTCTGATTGCCTCATACGGTTTCATGCACCTTGTTAATGGTTCACAGACTCTTCCTGTTTATTCTGTAGAGCTACTCAGCAAGGTGCATTTCTTTCCACAGTTCTGCCTTAGCCCTAGCTCAAACTTCCCTTTTAGGCCACTGCATCTTCTTTTAAAGTGCTTTCCCAGCCTCCAAGCCTTTTTCCCTCACACCTATACCAGAGAGTGATCTCCTTCAAATAAAGATCTTATCCCATCTGAAAAGCTTTGTTGGTTTTCTGTTTCCAGTAACATTGGGTCTCACAGCAGACTGCTGACACAGTCTTAGGATGTACATAAGTTGATCTTGATAATTATTAATAATTTGCAATAAAGTTTATACTTAAAATGTCCAGAAAATACATTTTATTAATATGAGTATATTAACACGTAAAAGTCCTTCTGTGACAAAAATTGAAGCTTGTATTAAAAAGAGCCTTGTACCTGTTTGTCTTCTTGACTCTACCGTGAGCTCATGAGCTCAACGACTACAGTTCCAAATTTTGCTTTCTGCTAGAGCTGTCTGATGTAACTCTCTGCACATTGTAGGCACTCAGGAAGTATTTATTGATGCTATGTTGGATTATTGCATTTCACAGTCTGTATGTTTATGTATATGACAGATATATTTAAGAATATCTGTTTTATTATATTTTATATATTTGAGATATATAGTCATTCTAGGTGGATATTCTTTGCTGTATAATATGTATTTTTTTCCCACACCACAAATATGTCTGTGTTAATTAACACTTAATGGATTTTTTTGGTTCATTTGTCTAATGGTTTTTATATCATACATCAAGTTGAGTGAGATTTTACCTGGATGGAGAAGGGTTGAATGAATTATTTAAGTTTATTTCCAGACAGGGAATAATTGAAATTATCATTCCTTGGATTAATCTGAAAACTTCAGGGAGAAAAAGGGATTTTAGAATTGTTTAGATGAAGATACATTTAGATGTAGCTAACATTCAGTCTTTAAGAACTTATTTTAGAGGTTTATTTAAATGGTTATAATTTTTTACCCTGAAGTTTGTGTTGCTTTTTGACAGTTGTCTGTATTTTCACCCAATGCCTTTGTTTTTCAAGTTATGCCGTTACATTGAAATGTTTCCTTGTACAAAATTGTGTTTATCTTCTTTGTGAATTCTGTAAGGCATCAGAGGAGGTCCAGCTCTTCCCCTGTCCATCTTTGCTGGAGAGGGAGTCTCAATTCTCTCAGACCTAAGATTCAGTCAGTTATTTCACCTTGACCTTTACACCTTTTTATACTCATCTGAATAAGACCATGATAACCTTCTTAAGCTTTGGAAATTTTAAAAATAGGTCTACCATCTCTTTTTGCTGATTGAATATATGTCTGACTTTGTGACTCCATGGACTGCAGCACGCCAGGCTTCCCTGGCCATCACCATTTCCCGGAGTTTGCCCAAGTTTATGTCCGTTGAGTCAGTGATGCCATCCAACCATCTCATCCTCTGTCATCCCCTTCTCCTCATGCCTTCAATCTTTCCCAGCATCAGGGTCTTTTCCAATGAGTCAGCTGTTCTCATCAGATGGCTAAAGTATTGGAGCTTCAGCTTCAGCGTCAGTCCTTCCAATGAGGACTCAGGGTTGATTTCCTTTAAGATTGACTGGTTTGATCTCTTTGCACTCCAAGGGACTCTCAAGAGTCTTCTTCAGCACCACAGTTCGGAATCATCAATTCTTTGGTACTCAGTCTTCTTTATGGTTCAGCTCTCACATCTGTACATGAGTACTGGAAAGACCATAGCCTTGACTATATGGACCTTTGTTGGCAAAGTGATATCTTTGCTTTTTAATACACTGTCTAGGTTTGCCATAGCTTTCCTGCCAAGAAGCAATCATCTTCTAATTTCATGGCTGCAATCACCATCTGCAGTGATTTTAGAGCCTAAGAAGAGGAAATCTGTCACTGCTTCTACCTTTTCCCCTTCTATTTGCTATAAAGTGATAGAACCAGATGCTATGATCTTAGTTTTTTTTTTTAATATTGAGTTTTAAGTCATCGTTTTCACTCTCCTCTTTCACCCTTATCAAGAGTCTTTTATTCCTCTTTGTTTTCTGTCATTAAAGTGGTATCATCTGCATATCTGAGGTTGTTGATTTTTCTCCCAGAAATCTTGATTCCAGCTTATAACTCATCCAGCCTGGCATTTTGCATGATGTGTTCTGAATATATGTGATCTGTTAAATAAACAGAATGGCAATAAACAGCCTTGTACTCCTTTCTAAATTTTGAACCAGTCAATTGATCCATATGTGGTTCTAACTGTTGAGACAGCTTAACGAAGCAGCCTTATGCAGCCCTACACAGATGATTCAGCAACTACTTTTTAATTGTTATGAATGTTCTGCTGAGGTTTCTCAAAGTTTCATCTCCACATTTAGCAGTAATACTATAGATATTTATCTGGCATTTTTTAAAAAGTGTCTTTTTTTCTGGTCTTATAGGGAAATTCACAGACCCTGCATTTCCTAACATATTTTTCTTGGAGTTAGAGAAAGAGACATCTATGAAGTGTGGCATAGCATTTTCTCCCAAAGAGGTAAGTTCAGCATTCTATTACTCATATTACTGGAGAGCAGTGGAGTTAAAATAATCTTAACTAAGAAGCTATCAAAGGTGGCTAAGCTCTTTTTGTAGTGGATCATTTTCTACTTATGAGCATGCCTGCATATATCCTTTTATTCAGTAAAATGGTTGCTAGTGGGGTCTGACTTCATGCTTGCAGTGTATCTCAGGAGGTACAGAGGACACACACAAGGATTCTATATGGATTTTTGGTCTCAATTATGCTTTCTGGAAAATTTAAGATATGACATGTTGTGAAGGAGAGCAAAGTTGAGGCTAACCCCCAAATCACTGATATTAGAGCAAGCATGTGCTTTGTGCTTATCTTTGAGTAGGGTGTGCCTGAGGCTGTTGGAACCATCACCTGAAATCACCAAAGACATGCAGTGAAGATTTAAGAGGGGTTGCTATGACACTGGTTATTGGATAGCATTCCTTGATGTTTGGTGATTTAAAAACGTCAACAAAAGTAATAGAGGAAGAAAATCAAAGGAAAAAAAAAAAACCTTTCCTAGAATGTGCCCATGAGGAAAGGATACCACTGGAAACGTTTCAGGGACAATCTGTGATATGCCTTTTCTTTGAAGGCAATAGAAGTGCCAAAGAGAGAACTTCTTGCTACCATTATATGGAAAGGCACGTTGCTGTATCCTTCCAAACAAGAATCAAACTGCTTATATGGTAATTAGAGTACAAGACTCTTATGTCAAAACATTTTTTTATATCCCAGCATAACTGGCATGATGCCTTGTACCCAGTTGGTGTAGATAGAATCAGTGAAAAGAATTAATAACACAATAAGAAGATGTAGTGAATGCTAACAAAGTATATCTTTAATGACACATTTCTAAGTAATGTTACTAAACTACAGAGTTTACTGAGATTAAAATCTTATTTTTGAAGCAATAATAGCTATTATTTAGCTTTCAGGAGGAAAAAGTTAAGAAAATTTAACAATGCATTAAGATTTGAGAAAATGCTAAAGGTTAATTTTGCCTTCTTAGTTGCAATACATCTACTGTCTACAGAGTTCACTATGATCTGTCCTATTTTTTTATCAATATATTTTCTTATTAAAGGATAATCGCTTTACAGAATTTTGTTGTTTTCTGTCAAAGCTCAACATGTATCAGCCATAGGTATATATATATTTATACCCTCCCTTTTGAACCTGTCTCCCATCTCCCACCCCATCCCACACCTCTAGATTGATACAGAGCCCCTGTTTGAGTTTCCTGAGCCATACAACAAATTCCCATTGGCTATCTATTTTACATATGGTAATGTAAGTTTCCGTGTTACTCTTTCCACGTGTTTTACCCCCTCCTCCCCTCGCCCCATGTCAATAAGTCTATTCTTTATGTCTGTTTCTCCATCACTGCCCTGTAAATAAATTATTCAGTACCATTTTTCTAGATTCTGTATATATGTGTTAGAATACAATATTTATCTTTCTCCTTCTGACTCACTTCACTCTGTATAATAGGTTCTAGGTTCATTCACCTCATCAGAACTGACTCAAATGCATTCTTTTTTATGGCTGAGTAATATTCCATTGTGCATATGTACCACATTCTTTCTCCATTCATTTGCCGATGGACATCTAGGTTGCTTCCATGTTCTAGCTATTGTAAATAGTGCTGCAATGAGCAATGGTATGCATGTGTCTCTTTCAATTTTGGTTTCCTCAGGGTATATTTCTAGGAGTGGGATTGCTGGGTCATATGGTGGTTTTATTTCTAGTTTTTTAAGGAATCTCCATACGGTCTTCCATAGTGGCTGTATCAGTTTACATTCCCAAAAACAGTGCAAGAGCATTCCCTTTTCTCCACATCCTCTCCAGTATTTATTGTTTGTAGACTTTTTGATGATGACCATTCTGACTGGTGTGAGGTATATTTCTCTCATAATGAGCAATGTTGAGCATCTTTTCATATGTTTGTTATCCAGCTGTATGTCTTCTTTGGAGAAATGTTTGTTTAGGTCTTTTTCCCACTTTTTGATTGGGTTGTTTATTTTTTGTCATTGAGTTGTATGAACTGCTTGTATATTTTAGAAATTAATCCTTTATCAGTTGTTTCATTTGCTGTTTTTTTCTCCCATTCTGAGGGTTGTCTTTTCACCTTGCTTATGGTTTCCTTTGCTGTGCAAAAGCTTTTAAGTTTAATCAGGTCCCACTTGTTTACTTTTGTTTTTATTTTCATTACTCTAGGACATGGGTCATAGAGGATCTTGCTTTAATTTATGTCATTGAGTATTCTGCCTATGTTTTCCTCTAAGAGTTTTATAGTTTCTGGTCTTACATTTAGGTCTTTAATCCATTTTGAGTTTATCTTTGTGTATGGTGTTAGGAAGTGTTCTAATTTCATTCTTTTACATGTAGCTGTCCAGTTTTCCCATCACCATTTATTGAAGAGACTGTCTTTGCCTCATTGTATATTCTTGCCTCCTTTGTCAAAAATAAATTTCTGGCCTTTCTATCTTGTTCCATTGGTCTATATTTCTGTTTTTGTGCCAGTACCATACTGTCTTGATGACTTTAGCTTTGTATATACTACAAACATCTGAAGTTAATCTGAAGTCAGGAAGGTTGATTCCTCAAGCTCCATTCTTCTTTCTCAAGACTGCTTTGGCTATTCAGGGTCTTTTGTGTTTCCATATGAATTGTGAAACATTTTATTCTAGTTCTGTGAAAAATGCCATTGGTAATTTGATAGGGATCACACTGAATCTGTAGATTGCAGTTGGTAGTATAGTCATTGTCACAATATTGATTCTTCCTACCCAGGAACATGGAATATCTCTCCATCTGTTTATGTCATCTTTGATTTCTTTCATCAGTGTCTTATAATTTTCTGTGTACAGTCCTTTGTCTCCTTAGGTAAATTTATTTCTAGATATTTGTTTCTTTTTGTTGCAATGATGAATGGGATTGATTCCTTAATTTCTCTTTCTGATTTTTCACTGTTAGTATATAGAAACACGAATGATTTCTGTGTATTGATTTTGTATCCTGCAACTTTGCTAAATTCACTGATTAGCTCAAGTAATTTTCTGATGCTATCTTTAGGGTTTTCTAAGTACAGTATTATGTCATCTGCAAACAGTGAGAGCTTTGCTTCTTCTTTTCTGATCTTGATTCTTTTTATTATTTTTCTTTTCTGATTGCTATAGCTAGGACTTCCAGAACTATGTTGAATAGCAGTGGTGAAAGTGGACACCCTTGTCTTCTTTCTGATCTTAGGGAGAATGATTTTAGTTTTTCACCATTGAGAGTAATCTTTGCTGTAGGCTTATCATATATGGCCTTTACTATGTTGAGATAGGTTCCTTCTATGCCCATTCTTTGAAGAGTTTTAGTTGTAAATGGGTGCCAAATTTTGTCAAAGGCTTTTTCTGTGTCTATTGAGATCATCATATGGTTTTTATCTTTCAATTTGTCAATATGGTGTATAACATTGATTGATTTGAATATATTGAAGAATCCTTGCATCCTTGGAATAAACCCAGCTTGATCATGGTGTATGAACTTTTTGATGTATTCCTGAATTCCAATTGCTAAAATTTTGTTGAGGATTTTTGTATCTATGTTCACCAGTGATATTGGCCTGTAGTTTTCTTCTCTTGTGTTTGTCTGGTTTTGGTATCATTTTTCACAGAACTAGATGATGGCTGCATAGAATGAGTTTGGAAGTGTTCCTTCCTCTGCAATTTTTTGGAAGAGTTTTAGAAGGATAGGTATTATTTCTTCTCTAAATATTTAATAAAATTATCCGAGAAGCCATCTGGTCCTGAGCATTTGTTTTCTGGGAGATTTTTGATCACAGCTTCAATTTCAGTGCTTGTAATTGGGTTGTTCATAATTTCTATTTCTTCCTGGTTCAGTCTTGGAAGATTGAACTTTTTTAAGAATCTGTCCATTTCTTCCAGGTTATCCATTTTATTGCCATATAGTTTTTCATTACAATCTCTTGTAATCCTTTGTATTTCTGCATTGTCTGTTGTAACCTCTCCTTTTTCATTTCTAATTTTGTTGATTTGATTCTTCTCTCTTTTTCTTTTTCTTGATGAGTATGGCTAAAGGTTTGTCAATTAATCTTCTCAAAGAACTAGCTTTTAGTTTTATTAATCTTTACTATTGTTTCTTTCATTTCTTTTTCATTTATTTCTGCTCAGATCATTATGATTTCTTTCCTTCTGTTAATTCTGGGGTGTTCTTGTTCTTTTTCCAGTTGCTTTAGGTATAAAGTTAGGTTGTCTATTCAATGTTGTTCTTGTTTCTTGAGGTAGGATTGTATTGCTATAAAATTCCCTCTTAGAACTGCTTTTGCTGCAACCCATAGGTTTTGAGTTGTCATGTTTTCATTATCACTTGTTTCTAGAAATCTTTTGATTTCCCTTTTGATTTCCTCAGTAACCTGTTGGTTATTTGGAAATGTATTGTTTAATCTCCATGTGTTTTGTTTTTTTCTTGTAATTGATATCTAGTCTCATAGCATTTTGGTCAGAGAAGATTCTTGATATGATTTCAATTTTCTTAAATTTACTGAGGTTTATTTTGTGACCCAAGATGTGGTCTATCCTGGAGAATGTTCCATGTGCACTTGAGAAGGTGTATTCTTCTGCATTTGGATGAAAGGTCCTGAAGATTTCAAGGAGATTCATCTCATCTAATGTATCATTTAAGACTTGTGTTTCCTTATTAATTTTCTGTTTTGTTGGTCTGTCCATTGGTGTGAGTGGGGTGTTAAAGTCTCGTGCTATTATTGTGTTACTGTCAATTTCTCCTTTTATGTCTGTTAGTGTTTGTCTTATGTATTGCTGCTGCTGCTGCTAAGTCACGTCAGTCGTATCCGACTCTGTGTGACCCCATAGACGGCAGCCCACCAGGCTCCCCCGTCCCTGGATTCTCCAGGCAAGAACACTGGAGTGGGTTGCCATTTCCTTCTCTAATGCGTGAAGGTGAAGTTGCTCAGTCGTGTCCGACCCTCAGTGACCCCATGGACTGCAGCCTACCAGGCTCCTCCGTCCATGGGATTTTCCAGGCAGGAGTACTGAAGTGGGGTGCCATTGCCTTCTCCCCTTATGTATTGAGGTGCTTCTATGTTGGCTGCATAGATATTTACAATTGTTATGTCTTCCTCTTGGATTGATCCCTTGACCATTATGTAGAGTCCTTCCTTATCTCTTGTAATCTTCTTTATTTTAAGGTCTATTTTGTCTGATATGAGGATTGCTCCTCCAGCTTTCTTTTGCTTCCCATTTACATGGAATCTATTTTTCCATCCTCTCACTTTCAGCCTATATGTGTCTTTAGGTTTGAAGTGGGTTTCTTGTAGACAGCATGTATATGGGTCTTATTTTTGTATCCATTCAGCCAGTTTGTGTCTTTTGGTTGGAGCATTTAATCTGATTACATTTAAAGTAATTATTGATATATATGTTCCTATTGCCATTTTCTTAATTGTTTTTGGTTAATGGTGTAGATTTTTTCCTTCTCTTCTATTTCTTGACCATCAGTTCAGTTCAGTCGCTCAGTCGTGTCTGACTTTGCAACCCCATGGAGTGCAGCATGCCAGGCTTCCCTGACCATCACCAGCTCCCAGAGTTTACTCAAACTCATGTCCATGGAGTCAGTGATTCCATTTAATCATCTCATCCTCTGTCGTCCCCTTCTCCTCCTCCCCTCAATCTTTCTCAGCATCAGAGTCTTGTCAGATGTGTCAGCTCTTTGCATCAGGTGGCCAAAGTATTGGAGTTTCAGCTTCAACATCAGTCCTTCCAATGAACACTCGGGACTGATCTCCTTTAGGATGGACTGGTTGGTTCTCCTTGCAGTCCAAAGGACTCTCAAGAGTCTTCTCCAACACCACAGTTCAAAAGCATGAATTCTTCGGCACTCAGCTTTCTTTATACTCCAGCTCTCACATCCACACATGACTACTGGGATAACCATAGCTTTGACGAGATGGACCTTTGTTGGCAAAGTAATATCTCTGCTTTTTACTATGCTGTCTAGGTTGGTCATAACTTTTCTTCCAAGGAGCAAGCATCTTTTAATTTCATGGCTGCAGTCGCCACCTGCAGTGACTTTGGATCCCCAAAAAATAGTCTGTCATAAAACCCTTTAACATTTGTTGTAAAGCTGGTTTGGTGGCACTGAATTCTTTTAACTTTTGCTTGACTGAAAAGCTTTTTATTTCTCCATCAATTTTGAATGAGAACCTTGCCAGGTATAGTAATCTTGGTTGTAGATGTTTCCTTTTCAGTTCTTTAAATATATCCTACCATTCCCTTCTGGCCTGCAGTTTCTGCTGAAAGATCAGCTGTTAAACGTGTGGGGTTTCATTTGTATGTTACTTGTTGCTTTTCTCTTGCTGCTTTTGATATTCTTTCTTTGTGTTTAGTCTTTGTTAGTTTGATTAGTATGTGTCTTGGCATGTTTCTCCTTGGGTTTATCCTGTATGGGACTCTTTGCAGCTCTTGGACTTGATTAACTATTTTCTTTTCCATGTTGGGGAAATTTTCAACTATAATCTCTTCAAAAATTTTGTCATACCCTTTATTTTTCTCTTCTTCTTCTGGGACTCCTATAATTTGAATGTTGGTGCATTTGATATTGTCCCAGAGGTCTGTGCAATTATCCTCAGTGGTTTTTATTCTTTTTACTTTATTCCACCCTTCAGAAGTTATTTTCACCATTTCATCTTCCAGCTCACTGATTCATTCATCTGTTTCAGATATTCTGCTATTGATTCCTTCTAGAGTATTTTTAATTTCAATAACTGTGTTTTTTGTCTCTGTTTCTTTATTCTTTAATTCTTTTAGGTCTTTGTTAATTGATTCTTGCATTTTCTCCATTTTGTTTTCAATGTTTTTGATCATTTTTACTATAATTATTCTGAATTATTTTTCCTGTAGTTTACCTATTTCCTTTTCAGTTATTTGGACTTATGCATTTCTAGTTTGTTCCTTCAAATATGTAGTATTTCTCTGCCTTTCCTTTATTTTTTTTTAACTTATTGTGTTTGAAGTCTCCTTTTCCCAGGCTTCAGGGCTGAATTCCTTCTTCCTTTTGGTTTCTGCCCTCCTAAGGTTAGTCCAGTGGTTTGTGTATGCTTACTATAGGGTGAGATTTGTGCTGAGTTTTTGTTTGTTTGTTTGTTTTTCCTCTGATGAGCAAGGCTGAGTGAGGTGGTAATCCTGTCTGCTGATTTTTATTTTGTTTGTTGTTTAGATGAGGTGTCCTGCACAGGGTGCCTCTGGTGGTTGGGTGATGCCAAGTGTTGTAGTCAAGTGATTTCCTTTGTGTGATTTCTCACTATTTGATACTTCCTAGGGTTAGTTCTCTGGTAGTGGTAGAGTCAGTGCTCCCACTCCAAAGGATCATGGCTGGATCTCTTGTATCGTGAATACATATGTTTCTGACTCCAAGTCACTGGACTGGCAGGAAAGCCACCTGATTTGACAGCAGAACTCACCCTAGGCAGGAAGCATCAGGTACCTGATCCTGAAGAAGAGTATCCTGATGATGGTGAAAGGTTGTTGCTGAACCATGAAAGACGCCAGGATTCTTGGCCTCTGGAGGAAAAGAATTCAATCCGGGGCCAGAGACAAGGCTTGATCACTCAGAGCTTTTGTGTAATAATGTTTTATTAAAGTTTTATTATTATTATTTATTATTCTAGTTCTCGAAAAGAGCTAGAGAAAGCTTCTGACATAGATATCAGAAGGGGGCAGAAAGAGTGCCCCCTCACTAGTGTTAGCAATGGAGTTATATACTTTTAATTAGTTGTTACAGTGAATCAAGAGAATGTCTGAAGGTTGTAAAGACCTTACTAGACCCACTCCCATAATTTACATTTTAAGCTAACAGAATTAGGTTTTTTCCAGAAAGTGCCCTCAAGCAGGAGACATTATTGTTATATAATCCTAAGGAATGTAGAGGGAAAAAAAGTTTGTCTTTTCCTCCTCCTTGAGAATCCCTCTCTCCTTGGGGACCCCCAGACTTCTTATCAACCTGCCTAGGAATTGACTCTTTCAATGGGATTTAAGGTGCTAATGCAGGGGGAAAAAGCAGCAGCAGCTCACATGGAGTAGGTACTCAGGTACGGTAATCACTTGCTTCCTTCCTCCTTCTAGTTCCAAGTATGTGTTTTATTCTGGAACATGATGCGACATCACTGCTCTGTGTTCCCAGCTTCCATTCTAGCTTCTCGAGCTGTCACTGACATTCTTAAGAGGAAGAATTAATTAGCCTGTCCCTTCTTCATGTTTCATCACAAGGTTGGTTCTGGGTAGCCATGAGATGAATAGCTCTCCATTCCTTTCTGCCAAAATCTTAGAAGTTTCTGTAGAGGACTTAAGTGGATTCAGTCAAATATACTGTCCAGATGGTCTTGACAACACCTACTCTCCCAAGACTAGGTGTGAGGCAGCTTCCAGCTCTGGAAAAGCCAGAGGAACTCCTATCACAAAGACAGAGGACAGTCAGACCCTCAATTATGGTGTGGAGCTCCAGTATCAGCTAGCAGTCCTGTTCTAGTTTTGACTAGTATAGGCTACTTTTCTGATATTAAAGAAGATGAAAAATTTTAATTTTATATACATTGTTGCACTATACAACGTTATGATGTATACCATACTATGTTTTATTTCCACAGGTTTAGTATATAATGTCCATCTATTCAATACATCCATGGACCAATGACATTTAGATAGATACTGTTTAGCAAGGTTAACCAGAAGAAAGAGAACATCTTTGCTTTTTTTGAAAGTCATTTTAGGAATAATTTCCTTTGGCCTAATTTAGGCTGTCAGATAATATCAGAATGCTAATGTTATTTAGATTTTCCTTTTATCTTTTCAGCAGAGGATTTTGAAGTGAATAGAATATTGTCAAAGTGTTACAATTATTTGTTCAATAACACAATCTGTGATAGGCAAGGATACTGGAGTGGGTTGCCATTTCCTTCTCCAGGGGATCTTCCCAACCCAGGGATCGAACCCTGGTCTCCTGCACTGCAGGCAGATTCCTTACTTAGTGAGCTACAAGGGAAGCCCATAAACATGTAAAAATCATCATTAATTCTGAAAGATAATAATGCAGTGATAGGACAATTGCTTTTCTAGCTTTCTAGTGTCTTCTAGTTCTTCTAAAACTTTGTATTTGGTTTATAATTTGACTCTAGAAACAATTATTACATTCCAAGTCAAGATATTATCTAAGACAATATGGAAATCCTTCACCATTAATCTCAAAGCCAGGTCTTAGATAGCAGGAGAGTGGGAAAAAAGGAAAACAAAAATTTTACCAGTTAGTGTTCTACTTTTGGTACTTAACTTTATGGCCACAGAGGAAATAGAGGTAAATCAGAGGCTGGAGAGAACTATCATAAAATTCCAATTAATGTCATCAGATAATTTGGGAGCTATTACACTCACTGAAATAAGAACAGATGTCAATAAAAAGAGCAATCAGAGAAATTTCTGGAACAGAGCAGCTCTGCCAGTAGTTTCAAAACCTTCTTGTCTGTAGCACCCAAATTAGAAGCTGTTTCCAGAAATATACTCCACCGGGGGTGCAGAACAGCCATGTTAAACTAAGATGAGATCTGACATTGATTTATTTGCTATCTATCTTTTTAATCAAGTTTATTGAAGCATAATTTACACATGATAAACTACATTTATTTGAAGTACACCATTAAAAGTTTTGACAATTTATAACTACCACAATTTGTAACCACCACCATAATCCAGATATAGAACAGTTCCTCGTCCAAAATTGTTGTGGTTCTTTACGGTCAACCCCATCTCACTCCCAGTCTTAGGGAAACACTTATTTGCTTTCTGTCCTAGTAGGTAACTTTTTTTTCTGTTTTGGCTGCAACACAGGGCATATAGGATCTTAGTTCCCTGACCACAGATGGAACCCAGGCCCCTGCATTGGAAGTGTGTTGTCTTAACCACTGAATCACCAGGGAATACATTTTACATTTTCTAGAATATCAAGTAAACAGAATCACACAGAATGTCCTCTTCTTTGGATTCTTTCCTGCATATAGTATTTCTGAGATTCTTCCATGCTGTGTTCCTTTCTCTTTATCACTGAGCAATATGTTGCTTATGGCTAACTTGTAGTTTGTGTGTTCATTCACTTCTTGATGGACCTTGGAGTTATTTCCAGTTTGCTGCTATTATGAAAAAAAGTTGCTCTGAGCTCACGATTAAGGCTTTGTGTTGACATATATTTTCATTTATCTCAGGTAATGTTCACACATGGAATTGCTGGATAATATAACTGCATGTTTAACTTAAACTACAACACTGCTTTCCAAAGTATGTGTACCATTTTATATTCCTTCCAGCAAGGTATGAGTTACAGATGCTCCACGTCTTTGCCCACACTTAATATTATTAAACTTTTTCATTTTTTTAAGCATTCTAGGGGGTCATTCCCTGGAGAAGGAAATGGCAACCCACTCCAGTACTTTTGCCTGGAGAACCCCATGGAGGGAGGAGCCTGGTAGGCTACAGTCCATGGGGGGGTCACAAGTGGTTTATCACTGTTTCAGTCTGCATTATTCTGCTAACTAATAATGCTGAGCATCTTTTTATGTGTTTATTGGCCCTTTGTATTTCTTTTTTTGCCAAGTATCTGTTCAAATATTTTGCACATTTATTATTGGGTTGATTATTTTCCGATTTTTGCATTGTGAGAATTCTTTATGTATTCTGGATGCCAAAAAATTTCAAAAAAGGATGAAAGCACTTTTTCATATATATGTAAGGAGAATAATTTATTTTAGTCTGTGGCATACCTCTCATTTCCTTTCCTCTCATTTTAAAGAACAAAAGGTTTTAATTTTGATGAAGTCTAATTTATCCTTTGTAAAGATTTTAAACTTGTTTTATCTAAAAAACTATAGTTTACTCCAAAGTTACATAGATTGTCCCTTAGACTTTGCTCTAAAGTCTTACAGTTTTGGAGATGTGTATAAGAGACAGGCTTTTGAATATGCCATCTAGGTTGGTCATAACTTTCCTTCCAAGGAGTAAGTGTCTTTTAATTTCATGGCTGCAGTCACCATCTGCAGTGATTTTGGAGCCCCCCAAAATAAAGTCAGCCACTGTTTCCACTGTTCCTTGCCATGAAGTGATGGGACCAGATGCCATGATCTTAGTTTTCTGAATGTTGAGCCAACTTTTTCACTCTCCTCTTTCATTTTCATCAAGAGGCTCTTTAGTTCTTCACTTTCTGCCATAAGAGTGGTATCATCTGCATATCTGAGGTTATTGATATTTCTCCCAGCAATCTTGATTCCAGCCTGTGCTTCTTCCAGCCCAGCATTTCTCATGATGTACTTACTCTGCATATAAGTTCAATAAGCAGGGTCACAATATACAGCCTTGACATATTCCTTTTCCTATTTGGAACCAGTCTGTTGTTCCATGTCCAGTTCTTACTGTTGCTTCCTGACCTGCATACAAGTTTCTCAAGAGGCAAGTCAGTTGGTCTAGTATTCCCATCTCTTGAAGAATTTTCCACATTTTATTGTGATCCACACAGTCAAAGGCTGAAGGATTGTATTCTTCTTTAGTGAGAAATTTCATCATTGAAGTCATCTGATATTGGGCTTTATCTGTCTTCAGTTCAGTTCTGTTCAGTAGCTCAGTCGTGTCTGATTCTTTGCAAGCCCATGTACTGCAGCATGTCAGGCTTCCCTGTCCATCACCAACTCCTGGAGCTTACTCAAACTCATGTCCATTGAGTTGGTGATGCCATCCAACCATCTTATCCTCTGTCATCCCCTTCTCCTCCTGCCTTCAGTCTTTCCTAGCATCAGGGTCTTTTCCAGTGAGTCAGGTCTTCGCATCAGGTGGCCAAAATATTGGAGCCTCAGCTTCAGCATCAGTCCTTCCAATGAATGTTCAGGACTGACTTCCTTTAGGATGGACTGGTTGGATCTCCTTGCAGTCCAAGGAACTCTCAAGTCTTCTCCAACACTACAGTTCAAAAGCGTCAATTCTTTGGCTCTCAGCTTTCTTTATGGTCCAACTTTCACATCCATGCATGACTATTGGAAAAACCATGTTTTCTCATATGTTTACTAAATAATTAGATCTATTAGCTATATTAAGGTTTTATATTTTTAATTATAATAGTCCTTTAATTGATAATTATATAGTTGTTAGAGTTTATAAAGTACCCTCCTATCTGATATCAATTTCCATTTGAATCCAATAAGACAAGCATCGAGACCTTAGATTTTTCTCCTTTTTCCGGTTGTAGAAGCTGATGCACAGTGAGGCTAAGGGATTTGTCAAGACTAGGTGTTGGTGAGGTATAGAGCTTAGATGTAAATGTTATATTCTCAGCCTCCTGGCCTGTCATGATACCATGTTAGGAATCCAAATATGATGAAGAATACTATATATTTCTGTAGCCTGTAGACTAAAAAATTTCGTATACTTTTTTGAGGCTTATTACTTTCCTCCTAGTCATTAGCATTCAGAATCTTCAATTTCATAAACTTGCCATCATCAAAATGTCAGTGACCATTTTTATATAATCTCTTTTCTGTTCCATTTTGCATATTCATAGGGAGAAATTTGCAGCCATAATTTGTTTCTTCAGCTTCCCTGGTGGCTCAGACAGTAAAGTGTCTGCCTGCAATGCAGGAGACCTGGGTTCGATCCCTGGGTCAGGAAGATCCCCTGGAGAAGGAAATGGCAACCCACTCCAGTACTCTTGCCTGGAAAATATCCATGGACTGAGGAGTCTGGTTGGCTACAGTCCATGGGGTCTCAAAGAGTTGGACATGGCTGAGCGACTTCACTTTGCTTCTTCTGGTTTGGTTGGTGGATAATTATCTGATACTTAAGCCTTTAATTGAATATACAAGAGTATTTGTAGGAATTAATAAAACCTATAATACAGTGGAAAGAAAGAAAAGTAATGATAGAAATTGTCAGGATTTTGTAGAATATTGGGAAATACTATTGTGAATTAAAAAGATACAAATCTGAACAAGACAACTCAGAAAACCAAATCTATGTCATTGAATATGTCATGATTTTATTAGTCAATACAGTGTATTTGTCATCCCAGGCCATAAATATGAATAGCATTTATGTGTCAGATCAAATCATAGATAATCTTTTGTTTTTAACTTTTGCATATATTTCTCTTAGTAAAAATTTATAGCATCCACAACAAAAAGAGAGTTCCTCTTCTTTCTCATTTTTCAATTCTTTCTTTGTTGGTATTGCCTCTTAGATTTCAGATAGGTTTTACATAATTTTCCTCTGTCTAATGCCCTGCTTAGGATGGGGTCCATTCAATGTTGGTTTAATTTGCTATTACTCATTCTGGTATGAACGGATGTTCCTTTAGTATTTATATTTTCTCTTTTGAGAACTTTCTGTTCTGCTGAAAGTACTCTGACTTCCCTTGATAAAATAAGGCCAGTAGTTCTTCCCTACTTTCCTCTGCCCCCAGCTTCATCTTTATTTTAATAGTTTTCTCTTTTCTTCTTCTAGGTGGGTTTCCATGTTTATTTATTGAGATATAATTAACATACAACGTGCACTAGTTTTCAGGGTATGACATGGTTCAGTTCAGTTCAGTTCAGTCACTCAGTCGTGTCCGACTCTTTGCGACCCCATGAATCGCAGCACGCCAGGCCTCCCTGTCCATCACCATCTCTCGGAGATCACTCACACTCACATCCATCGAGTCAGTGATGCCATGCAGCCATCTCATCCTCGGTCGTCCCCTTCTCCTCCTGCCCCCAATCCCTCCCAGCATCAGAGTCTTTTCCAATGAGTCAACTCTTCACATGAGGTGGCCAAAGTACTGGAGCTTCAGCTTTAGCATCATTCCTTCCAAAGAAATCCCAGGGCTGATCTCCTTCAGAATGGACTGGTTGGATCTCCTTGCAGTCCAAGGGACTCTCAAGAGTCTTCTCCAACACCACAGTTCAAAAGCATCAATTCTTTCTGCCATAAGGGTGGTGTCATCTGCATATCTGAGGTTATTGATATTTCTCCCGGCAGTCTTGATTCCAGCTTGTGTTATAGAGTATAATCCTTTTTATATATTTCTGAATAGCTTCCTGGTATTATCTTGATGAATTTTGCATCCCTGTCATAAGGAATATTGGTCTATAGTTATCTTTCCTTCATCTGTCTTTGTCTGGTTTTAGTATCAGGGTGGAGAAGGCAATGGCACCCCACTCCAGTACTCTTGCCTGGAAAATCCCATTACGGAGCAGCCTGGGAGGCTGCAGTCTATGGGGTCGCGAAGAGTCGGACACGACTGAGCAACTTCACTTTCACTTTTCACTTTCATGCATTGGAGAAGGCAATGGCAACCCACTCCAGTGTTCTTGCCTGGAGAATCCCGGGGACGAGGGAGCCTGGTAGGCTGCTGTCTATGGCGTCACACAGAGTGGGACACGACTGAAGTGACTTAGCAGCAGCAGTATCAGGGTAATAGTGACTTCTTAGAATGAGTTGAGAAGAGTTTTTGCCTCTTCTATTTTTGAAACAGTTATGAAGGATTGTTCAGCTCAGTTCATAGGGAGCCTGGTAGGCTGCTGTCTATGGCGTCACACAGAGTGGGACACGACTGAAGTGACTTAGCAGCAGCAGTATCAGGGTAATAGTGACTTCTTAGAATGAGTTGAGAAGAGTTTTTGCCTCTTCTATTTTTGAAACAGTTATGAAGGATTGTTCAGCTCAGTTCAGTCACCCAGTCGTATCCGACTCTTTGTGACCCCATGACCCGCAGCATGCCAGGCCTCCCTGTCCATCACCAACTGCCAGGGTCTACCCAAACCCATGTCCATTGAGTTGGTGATGCCATCTAACCATCTCATCCTCTGTTGTCCCCTTCTCCTCCTGCGCTCAATCTTTTCCAGCATCTGGGTCTTTTCCAATGAGTCAGCTCTTTGTATCAGGTGGCCAAAGTATTGGAGTTTCAGCTTCAACATCAGTCCTTCCAATGAATACCCAGGACTGATCTCCTTTAGGATGGACAGGTTGGATCTCCTTGCAGTCCAAGGGACTCTCAAGAGTCTTCTCCAACACCACAGTTCAAAAGCATCAATTCTTCGGCGCTCAGCTTTCTTCACAGTCCAACTCTCACATCCATACATGACTACTGGAAAAACTATAGCCTTGACTAGATGGACCTTTGTTGACAAAGTAATGCCTCTGGTTTTTAATATGCTATCTAGGTTGGTCGTAACTTTCCTTCCAAGGAGTAAGTGTCTTTTAATTTCATGGCTGCAGTCACCATCTGCAGTGATTTTGGAGCCCCCCAAAATAAAGTCAGCCACTGTTTCCACTGTTCCTTGCCATGAAGTGATGGGACCAGATGCCATGATCTTAGTTTTCTGAATGTTGAGCCAACTTTTTCACTCTCCTCTTTCATTTTCATCAAGAGGCTCTNTTCACCCTTGTCATCTCTTGTTTGACCACTTCCAATTTGCCTTGATTCATGGACCTGACATTCCAGGTTCCTATGCAGTATTGCTCTTTACAGCATCGGATCTTGCTTCTATCACCAGTCACATGCACAACTGGGTATTGTTTTCGCTTTGGCTCCATCCCTTCATTCTTTCTGGACTTATTGCTCCACTGATCTCCAGTAGCATATTGGGCACCTAATGACCTGGGGAGTTCCTCTTTTGATATCCTATCATTTTGCCTGTTCATACTGTTCATGGGGTTCTCAAGGCAAGAATACTGAAGTGGCTTGCCATTCCCTTCTCCAATGGTATTATGGAATGATTACCACAGTAAGTTTAGCTAACATCCATCACCACAAGTAGTTATAATTTTTTTCCTTGTGATGAGAACTTTTAAAAAATTAATTTATTTATTTTAATTGGAGACTAATTACTTTACAATATTGTAGTGGTTTTTGCCATACATTTACATGAACCTGCCATGGGTGTACCTGTGTCCCCCATCCTGAACCCCCCTCCTACCTCCCACCCATCCCATCCCTCAGGTTCATTCCAGTGCACCGGCCCCGAGCACTATGTCTCATGCATAGAACCTAGACTGGTGATCTATTTCACATATGGTAATATACATGTTTCAATGCTATTCTCTCAAATCATCCCACCCTAGCCTTCTCCCACAGAGTCCAAAAGTCTGTCCTGTGTACCAGCCCCAAGCATCCTGTATCCTGTATCGAACATAGGCTGGTGCTTCGTTCTTACATGATAGTATACATGTTTCAATGCCATTCTCCCAAATCATCCCACCCTCTCCCTCTCCCACAGAGTCCAAAAGTCCGTTCCATACATCTGTGTCTCTTTTGCTGTCTCACATATAGAATCATAGTAACCATCTTTCTAAATTCCACATATATGCATTAATATACTGTATTGGTGTTTTTCTTTCTGACTTACTTCACTCTGTATAATAGACTTCAGTTTCGTGCACCTCATTAGCACTGATTCAAATGCATTTTTTTAATAGCTGAGTAATATTCCATTGTGTATATATGAACCATAGCTTTCTTATCAATTTGTCTGCCGATGGACATCCAGGTTCCTTCCATGTCCTGGCTATTATAAACAGTGCTGTGATGAACGTTGGGGTACATGTGTCTCTTTCAATTCTGGTTTCCTCGGTGTGTATGCCCAGCAGTGGGATTGCTGGGTTGTATGGCAGTTCTATTTCCAGTTTTTTAAGGAATTTCCACACTGTTCTGCATAGTGGCTGTACTGGTTTGCATTCCCACCAACAGTGTAAGGAGGGTTCCCTTTTCTCTGCACTCTCTCCAGCATTTATTGTTTGTAGACTTTTTGATAGCAGCCATTCTGACCAGCTTGAGATGGTACCTCATTCTGGTTTTGATTTGTATTTCTCTGATAATGAGTGATGTTGAGCATCTTTTCATGTGTTTGTTAGCCATCTGTATGTCTTCTTTGGAGAAATGTCTGTGTAGTTCTTTGGCCCAGTTTTTGATTGGGTCACTTATTTTTCTGGAATTGAGCTACAGGAGTTGCTAGTACATTTTTGAGATTAATTCTTTGTCAGTTGCTTTGTTTGCTATTATTTTCTCCCATTCTGAAGGCTGTCTTTTCACCTTGCTTATGGTTTCCTTTGTTGTGCAAAAGCTTTTAAGTTTAATTAGGTCCCATTTGTTTATTTTTGCTTTTATTTCCCTTACTCTGGGAGGTGGGTCATAGAGGATCCTGCTGTGATTTATGTTAGAGAGTGTTTTGCCTATGTTTTCCTCTAGGAGTTTTATAGTTTCTGGTCTTACATTTAGATCTTTAGTGATGAGAACTTTTAAGATGCTCTCTCTTAGCTACTTTCAAGTATACAATACAGTATCATTAACTATAGTCATGTGCTATATGTTATTATCTCCAGGACTCATTTATCTTGCAACTGAAAGTTTGTACCTTTTGACCATCTTCACCCCACTTCAAGGATGCAGGTGATCAAATTTTCTATTTCTTCCTGAGGAGTTTTGCCTAAGTCACCTAATTTGGCACCATGCAATTATTCATGGTGTTCTCTTGGTATTTTTATTTCAGTAAGGCAAGTAGTAATTTCCCCTGTTTCATTTCTGATTTTAATAAATTGTCTCACCTTTTGTCTTAGCCTATGTAAAGGTTGGTCCATTTTGTCTATATTTTTAAGATTAAGCTTTTGGTTGATTTTCTATACTTTTTATTGTTTGTTTTATTTTCACTTTAGCTTTTATTATTCACTTCCTTCTGCTTTGAGTTTAGTTTACTTTTCTTTTTTTTTTTTAATTTTTATTGTAGTGTAGTTGATTTACAATGTTGTTAATTGTACAGCAAAGTGAATCTGTTATACATATACATATATCCTTTCTTTTTCAGATTCTTTTCCCATATAGGCTATTATTGAGTATTGAGTAGAGTTCCCTGTGCTTGCTAGTGATCTGTTAGTTATGTATTTTATATGTAGTGTGTATGTGTTAATTCCAGTCTTCCAATTAATCCCTTACCCTCTGGTAACCACAAGTTTATTTTCTATGTTTGTAACTATTTCTGGTTTTGTACATAAGTTTATCTGTTGCCTTTTTTTAGATTCCACATATAAGCAATATCATATGATATCTGTTTTTCTCTGACTTGCTTTACTCAGTATAACAGTCTTATTCTTGTTTTTCAAGGTAGAAGGTCAAGGTATTGATTTGAGATTTTAAATTTTTATATAGGTTTTACAGGCTTTAGATTTCCCTCTAAGCATTGCTTTACCTGTATCTTAAAAGGTTTGGTATTTTGTGTTTTCTGTTCATCAGAGTTTGCATTTTCTCATATAATTTCTTCTTAGACCTGTGGTTATTTAGGATGCTATTAAAATTCTACATATTTGTGCATTTGCCAAACTTCATTGTGTTATTGATTTTTAATATAATTCCATGTGATTAGAGAATATCCTTTGTATTATTTAATTAGATGTAAATTTACTGAAGCTTTATTTATTGTTTTATGGCACTCTGTGTAGGTCATTTAGCTGTGTTGAGGTAAATCCAAAAGAAATAACTCTAAGAGTTGAAAATGAATACATCTGTATGTGTGTGTGTATGTGTGTGTGTGGTGTGAGTATACAATGGTGGAGAGAAGGGACTGCTGATTTTCAAAATAAGCTTTGTATGATTATTTTTGTTTTATTTTTGCAAGTATGTACCCTTATAATTTCGATAAAAACAAAAATTCAAAATTAAAAGAAAATAACCTTTTTGTGACAAGTTATTATTTTAAAGCATTCAATTATATCATTCTCTTACCCAGTTCTTGCATCTGTATCTTTCATGTGTACCAATGTATGCAGACATACACACACACACACATTGTTCAGTAAAGAAAAGAAATGTAAGCTTGTCAGTAATTTATAGGTTTTTAAGTATACTGAGATTGAGTTACATCTTTCTTAATAAGTTAGTATTGTGATTTTATATTTTTATACAGTGGGTGTATGTACTATGCTTTTAGTGACATCCTTCATCCACAAAAGCATGTAGCTTAATGGTTACTAAAGATTAGAAAAAATACATAATCCGATTTAAATCTGTTACATGACTTTTTGGGAAGATGCATATGCTTGTCAAGTGGCTCATTGGTAAAGAATCTGCTTGCCAATGCAGGAGACGTGGGTTTGATCCTTGGGTCAACAAGATCCCCTGGAGAAGGAAATGGCAGCCCACTCCAGTATTCTTGCCTGGGAAATCCCATGAACAGAGGAGCCTGGTGGGCTACCATCCGTGGGGGTCACAAAAGAGTCAGACACGACTTAGTGACTAAACAGCAGCAATAAAATATTCAGTTTGTCATTTTTTTAGTCCAATTTACTCTTTAACACTTTCAACAATTAAAAACTCAGAAATCTATTTCTTAATGTTTGGACCATGACTCTTCAAGGATTCCTAAATTCAGTATGAAATTAAATTATACATATTTATAGTTTTCTGTAGTGCCACACATTGCTTAACATTTTTAATTGTTCTATGCTTACTAGGTAGTTTAAAGGAGATTTACCTAGTGTATCTCAGTGTAATTCAGTCCAATAAGAAAAACATAAAAAATGCTGCAGAGACAGCACACCCTGTGAGATTTTGCTCACTAAATTTGTGCCAGTGAGGCAGATTGATTGTGTGGTTTCCCAGCATTTCAGATGTCCTTCACTATATTTATAGCTACTTGTAAGTTATCTGTCTTCATGTGTGTGTGTGTGTAGATATAAATAGCCAGTGGTGCTTTCTTGGTTGACCTATGTAGCAGGAAAATGTGAAATCAGCAGTAAAGGACTTGATTTATTTCTAGTTGTAACCCTTCCTTTCCTGCATTGCACCAGGTTTGGATACAGTCTAAACTGCTGATGGACAATTTCTATTTTATTTGGCATCCTTGACTGGACTTGTTTGTTTACACTAAGTCACTCAAGCCCTTCCTTTCCTTATGGGCCACTTATATGTCTTCTAGGCCAGTGTACAGAGTTGTGCTTCCCTACATGGTAGTCACTAGTCATATATATTTACATGAAAGCTGAAGTTAATTAAGATTAATTATTTTCTCAGTTAACATAGCCACATTTCAAGTTCTCAGTATCTATATGTGGCTGTTGGATAGTACAGAACATTTCCATCATCACAGAAAGTTGTATTTGGCTGTGCTAGTATAGATCTTTCCTTCTTTTTTATCCTTCCTGTTCCTGCTCTATATTTTCTTGCTTTATATTTTCCCTAAAGCTCTTGAAAATGAGCGAACATTGTTCACTATTTCCACCAACTTTTTTTTAATCCACTATCCTTTCTCTGCCTTTCAAGGATATGCAACCTTTGGGTAAACATTTCATAGTAGTTATTCTGGATTTACAGCCATTTTTACAGGAAGGTAAGAAAAATCCTTCAAGTATTGAAAGAGAAGACTTTTGAATGACACTTGCCTCTTTTCTATTCATAAACATTTTTTCTACCAGTACTGAACAGGGACTGAAATCTTTTCTATATCAGAATATCATTTTTCTCTTGGAGGTATGTGTCTATTTGAATGACAGCTTCTAGGAAAGTATATAGAATGGCACACATCACAAAACTTTCAGTTTTCCCTCTTCATTAGTTTTAGTATTAAAAAGTTGTAGACTCATAGTTCTGTTGACGTGATAAAACTTACATGAGCGAAAAAATCATGGACCTCTCAATTTTGTAATTACAGGGCTACTTGGGTAAAAACACATTTTGGGGGGTAAATTCTTTGTAAATGCTTGAGTTAAGAGAGGGCAAGACCAGTATGACTTCCCACCTATACACAGTTGACAATTAAAGAAGGTGGGGATTGGTTCTTAGCTCTGTAAATTCATCACACAGTATTTTAGAAAACATGTTACAGGAAGGGAGAAAGGCCTCATGCTTAAAATAAAAGAGAAAGGTAAGGGATAAGATCAGTACATTGAATTATCTTGATAATCACTAACATCATCATCATTAGTGATAGTATCAAACATCTTGAATGAAGCCTACTGTCATGTTCTGTGTTAAACCTCTCCCATCAATGCAGTCTTCCACTCCTACCATCCCTGATTGGGGACACAACACAGATCCAATGACAGTTAAGACTCAGTATCCAGCAACTGTTGAGATTTTATCCATCATGATCACTCTTTACCTTGATCATCCCCCAAAATGGAGCCCTCTGTGTATACCCTGCCATTCCTGCTAGCTCTGTGCTCCCTTCCACCTGTTTTTTTTTTTTTTTCTCTTCCCCTCTGCCTTCTAGGATATCTAATTTACATAAGTCCTTGATGTTTTGGGGAATTCCTTTCCCTTCACTGTTTCTTCATGCTATGACCATGGCTATCTCTAGGGCTTTACTTCTTATATAGCCTTTTCTGTGGATCAGGGTGTGGCTCTAAAGGTGATGCTTTCTGGAAGCCTTGCTCCCTGGGTTGATTTTTCTAGATGGTCTTTTTTTACAAATGGCTACCTCTTTGAATTTTGCATTATGTGAGTTTACCACTCTCTGGACATTGCTGCCAGCTAGGTGCATTGTACATTCTGCTCCCTACTCTTCTCATTTTCTGAGTGATTTCAGTGTCCATATGGAGGTCCATCCAGAACCCTGATCTCTCAGTTCCTTGTCTTCATGTTTCCATTGATTTTCTTTATTCCCCTCAGCTCTTCTATTGGGAACCCATGTCCATCAGTCATAATCAGATGAGGATGATGGTTTAGGAAACATACTTTTAGATATTACTTGACTTTAAAATGAGTTCATATTATTTAATAAAAAAAAGAATAAGATACCTAGTGTTAGTTGCTCAGTTGTGTCTGACTCTTTGCTACCCCATGGACTGTAGCCCACCAGACTCCTCTGTCCATGGAATTCTCCAGGCAAGAATAGTGGAGTGAGTTACCATTTCCTTCTCATGATAGTACCTAAAAGTAATATAAATATTATTAAAGTATGTGTAAGCAAAAGTATTGATTTCTGTTAATACGATAAGCAAAAAATGAAGGAAAAAAAAAAAAACAACCAGAAGAGGTAAAATATAAATGAGACAAAATATAACTGGTTGTTGATAATTAATAATGAGAAATCCCAAGAGAAATAAGATCAAACAAAGTTTTAAGAGTTGAAATATGGAAGGGTAGTATTTGTACGTGAACTCTATTCAGTTTAACCCTTGACATCTGTGTGCTGGTAACACTACAGATGAGTTGCTTGCTCAAAATAAATGAAGCATCCATGAAAATAATATATTTTACAGTATTTTTATGCTTTTATAATTCTGTTATAAGAACAGATTATTTACAAAAGATTGTGTGATGTGAGATGATATTGGTAATGAGGTGGTCAGTGTCTTAGTCTGTTCAGACTACTGTAACACAGTACCACAGACTGGGTGATTCATAAGTGACAAAACCTTATTTCTTACAGTTCGGGAGGCTGGATATATAAGATTATGGCACCAGCCTGTTAGGGTGAGGGCTCCCTTCTGAGTCGCAGACTTCTTGATGTGCCGTCACAAGATGGAAGAGGCTAGGAATCTCTCTAGAGTGTCTTTTATAAGGCACCAATTACAGTTACATGACTCTAATCCCCAGTCATGAGGCCTCATGGCTTAAGCACATCCCAAAGCCCCACCTCCTCATTTTATCATTTTTGGGGCTTAGGATTTCAACATATGAATTTGGGGGAGACATTTTCAGACCATAGCAGCCAGCTAGTGTTAAATAAAAACAAAATGAAAGCCCAAGAGTTTGCCTAGTTGGGTAATATGCATGGCAAGCTGTAAGTATACCCTTTTCATTATTAATATTTAGTTCTTATATTAAAAACTTATTTTTTTACTTCTCTACGTTCTTGAGATTATCACATGATGACTATCTGGGGAATTCCTGAAAACCACTGATTGATTTGTCCTTCATATATTTTTAAAAATAATAATTTGTTGAGCGGCAATGTCTGTAACATAAAATCAACCATTTGGAATTAATGCAGTGCCTTCACAATATGGTATAACCACGCCCTTTATCTCATTTCAAAGCATTTCCATCACTCCAAAGTAAAACCCTTTACCCATTTCTCCCCATCTCTTCCCACTAGCCATTCACAGCCACCAATTTGCATCCAGTCTCTATGGATTTATCTCTTCTGGATATTTCATGGAAAATCACCTTTCCAAAATTTCCTAAATTTTTCTTGTGCTTATTTGTAGTCACCCTCTCCTTTACTTTGAGGTTAGGGCAAACACTGATCTCATTTTGTTTGTGTAATTTTGTCTTTTCACTTGTATGAATGAAATTATAAAGTATGTTGCCTTATCATTCTGGCTTCTCTCACTTAGAATAATACATTTGAAATCCATCCATATTTTTCTGTTTAACAGTAGTTCATTCCAGTTTATTGTTGAAATGTATTTCATTATATGTGTTTACCAAAATTTGTTACCTATTCAGTATTTGGAAGGGATTTGACTTGGTTTCAGGCTTTCACAATTATGAATAAGGCTACTAAAACATTTCCATGCAGTCTTTTGTATGAAAAAATTTTTGTTTTTCTTTGGTAAGCATCTAGGGTTGGGCATCTCTGAGTCTTATGTTAAGTATGTATTTAATTTTCGAAGAATCTGGAAAATGTTCCCCAAATAATGCGAAAATTTTACGTTCCTATCAGCAATTCATAAATGTATTAGGTGCTTGCATCTTTATCAGCACTTGGTAGTTATCATTTTTATTTAAGCATTTTGATAGGTGTGAAGTGTTAATCTTCTGTGATTTTAAATTGCGTTTTTCTCATGTCTGATGATGTTAAACATCTTTTTATATGGTAACATGTCATATGTACATTTTCTTTCCTGAACTCTCTTTTCAAATCTTTTACATAGTTTTTCATTGGGTACTTGTTTTTTCTCTTAATCTTTGTGTGTTATGTATATATTTAGGATGCAAATTGAATTTTTTCAGAAATAATGTTTTTTGACTAGTAATTTTAACATTAT